>JAGGAR010016169.1:0-16181 GCA_017657315.1 Termitomyces sp. K1Ag
GGGAAGAGCCTTTAGAGTTCAAGGACTTTAAGCATGAGATTGATACTTGGGGAGGATATTTATATGAGGAAGCTGAAGAGGTGGACAACATTAAAGATGAAGTAGCCTTAGACATGGATACCTTAAATTGGAAAAGTTTAGAAATGGCCTTGCTGAAGTTGGGGAATTATTTAGAGCAGGGTACTTCAATCGAGCAAGGGGAGCCCAATATGATACAGACAGCCAAAGTCGGAGGGATTGGTAGTGACATTACTGATCCGGTGTCAATCAAAGCTAGTTTTGTGGCATTTCTGGAAGTGCTCCCTACTTCCAAATACCAAGAAAATGATAAGGAAAGAGAGTCATACCATGAAGAGCATAGATAACCAAGTGCTATCACGTATGATAAGCACCTACCACATATTAAAGAGTGGTTAGCCAGTGATAATAAGAATAGACCAGAAGAACAAACAAAGCAAGAATACAATAACTTCATTTGGAATGCCAGTCACTTCTTCTTGGATAAAGAAGGAAGGCTGTACAAACAAAATGAGGAAGGAAACCAGCTCATTGTTAGCAGAGAAGATAGAATGTATACAATGAAAGCGACACATGATAGCCTAGGGCATAAAGGAGCTTTCACCACAAAAAGCTTGTTATTACAGCAATTCTGGTGGCCAGACCTAGAAGTGGATGTACATTGGTATGTCAGGACTTGCCATTTGTGTCAAGTAAGACAGAAGAAACTCTTGAAGATATCGCTAGTAGTAACACACATGGTGGTGGGTCTGTTCTGAAAATTACATTGCAATGTCATGCATATGCCAGATTTCAATGTATATAAGTATGCAGTTCACAGATGGTGCTTATTGACCATGGATGGAAGGTAGACCTTTGAAAGCAGATGGACCTTCAATAGAGCATTGGCTCTTTGAGGATATTATCTGTTGATGGGGATGTCTGCAGGAAATTGTAACAAACAATGGCCCTTTATTTAAAGCAGCCTTGGAATGGCTAGAGAGAAAATATGGCATCTGAGGGATTAGAATATTGGCATATAATTTGCAGGCTAACAGAAAGATTGAGCATCTGCACTAGGATGTCTAACAAGCTCTGTTTAAAGCTGCAGGCAGTGATTATAAGCAATGGTTCTATTTCTTTTACCATGTAATGTGGGCAGACAGGATTACAGTATGCAAAGGACTGGGATGTTCACCATTTTATGCTACTATGGGCATGCACCCCATCCTACCACTAGACATAGTGGAAGCAACATGGTTAGTAAATCTCCCAAAAGGTCCGCTCTCCACTACAGACTTGATTGTGTTCTGCACGCAGGTGCTAGCAAAACATCATCAACATGTGGAAGAAATGAGACACCAGGTGACCAAGAAGAAAATAGACAGTCTATGTGAACATGCACATTTGATAGAGAATTATGCATTCAAGCTATTGGACTTGGTGTTAATTCATAATACTGTGATAGAGAAGTCAGTATCATCAGTGAGGAAGATGAGCCCAAGATACCTAGGACTGATGGTAGTCATTGCATGCAATAAGGGCAGGGCCTACATTGTCTCAGAGATGGATGGATCATTATGGCAGGAGAAGGTTGGTGCATTCCATGTAATACCCTATCATGCATGCCACAAAATTGAATTGCCTACTAGCACCAATAAGTTTGTTGACGTAACCAATAGAACGTTACAAGAGATGATTAATTCTTGTGACAGTTTGGAGGCAGATGGTGATTTAATGTTACTCACAGAAGGAATAGAGAAGCCTAGAAAGAAAGCCAAAGATTGTAACTATTTGTTTGATGGTGTCAGACTAGTTCCCGGAAGAGGAGCAGAGCTAGTAGACCAAGAAAACTTAGTTGATCACTCAGAATTGGACTTAGAATCAGACCTAGAAAATTAAAGCCAGCAAACAAAGATAATATTGAGAACCAATACTAGCTAAGGACTACTTATGGGGACTATGCGCTAAAGGCACCCTAGTTGGGAGAGCTCTTAGTATGAGTAAGCTTGTCGACAACTGTGGCAGAGTCTACCTCATTGACCTTGATGACATTGTTGGTGGTGCAAGCAGCTTTGTTGGGAGTATTAGCGAGCATGGTGGCCTTGTGCTTCTGACCGCAAGTGAAAGAGATATCATCAAGATAAGCGAAGTAGAGTCGGATATGCGCAGCAAGTTGCTGCACCTTAGAATGGAATAAAGTGTTGATGTTGTAACCATCAGCAGATGCAATGTTTAAAATGGGGTTGTTGCAATGTGCCTTGACATCCTTAAGACACTCTGAGACTAGAAAGCAGACATAGAAGTAAGCTTAGAAGGATTAGAAGGATAGCAAAGAGACACTCACAGTCATGGTCATGACCAGAGCAGAGTCTGCAAACCCCCTTCTTAGCATGCTTGACAGGTTTGGCGGTTTTAACCTCCCCGTTGATCTTGTACACCTTGGGGGTAGCCTCTTGTGCATGGTGAGTCAGCAACACAATGAGCAGAGAAAAGCAAATGATGCATACAGAGGCATTGACCTGAAGATTAAGGAAGAGGTTGGTAAGATGACTGATGACAGAGCGAGCATGGCAAGAGCAAGTGCACATCGAGGCATCCCCAGCAACCATGACTACATCCTCCTTGATTAACTTGGGCATGTCATCATCAGCCTTGGACTTACAAGTCTAGGCAGGAACAAGACTGTACTAGTAGTTTTACAATGCAAGTTTTGACTACCTCACTTATCTCCTCTTTCATGTGTAATTAGGGATGAGTGAGCAATGTGTTCAGGTAGAATCTGTGTGATTCAAACTTTCATGTGGTGCTACACCATTGTACTAAGGTCTCCACTGGGATTTCTTGTTTTGCTGTGTGCCTATTGCCTGTGTGGCTTTGCCTGTGTGGCTTCTTGTTTGTGTGACTACCCTAGCCTGTGTGGCAATCACTTCAAGCAGGTGTGTGCTCACTCCAGAATACCCTACCTTGTACCCTGTACATTGTGTCCCATACCCTTGCCATAGACAAATATATTCTATTCACTTGGCATACACTTGATTTGAAGCAAAGCATGGTATTTTTAATACCCTTTCCCTGAACTCAGAATCAGCAGTTGCCTTGTGCAAAACCCTGAGAGACAGAAGGAGCCCATCCCTTAGTGTCTGATTGACTCCAGTATACATCGACCCTTATCCTTTCACATTTGCATATGGAAACTAGCAGGTTCATCACTGGCCTAGTCCCTGCACAGTAATAACTTACCACCTCCACCAGTTGTTGCTCAGAGCTTGGCATCCTATGACAAAATGGAAAACAATCTCATTTACCACTTATTAATCTTTGATATAAATATCTTTGCTTCACTGGAGTTTCTTTATACATCTTATACTATAGTTTCTTGTTCTAAACTCCTTCTCATAATGAGGGTGATCTGCTTTATTACCATTACCTTTCGTGTAGTGTTGTAGTATATTACTGTCTGCCAGGTCACATGAGATTATCTCATAAGCATTGAGCATTCTTGAAATGGAATGGAATAGATTAAGCCAACTATGTTACATAATACTCAGGCTTGTAGGGAAGATTATGTAGGAATGGGAAACAAAAGTGCTATTTAACTGTGAATCTGATTTCAAATCCTGTGCATGTGCTGTCTAGGATTTGTCCTTACATTCTATCTGGATGGCTAAACCTTTTATTCATCTCATGATGGATGGATTGAACAGGGATCCTAAACTGCCTGTTTGTATCTCATGCACAACCCACTGACTCCTCCTCATCCTTTGTTTCCTTTGTTCCCTCTATGACAGCAGAAGTCCTCCTGATTATCCACATATCCATGCTCCCTCTTCCTTTTTGGCCAATGGCAGAGAGACTTGTGAAATGATTACCAGACATCAGTGACCTTTACTGTAGAATGGGATGTCCTGCTATCAAAGACAAACATCATGTCTTCGTTCAATGTCCATCCTTTGTGGCACATCAGGAAGAAACTTGTTCATTGATTCTGCAGGCCACAATCACAACGCTTGACTATTTCCAGGTCCCCACCAATCACCAGAAACAAATCATCTCAGTCACAAACACCTTAACTGATGATTGTGACATATGGCCTGCAACTTTATCCTACTATTACTATGGATTGTTGCCTCCAATCAATGTCTTCTCTCAATCTTGGCAAAATATTGGCCTCACTGCCACCCAGCTTGAGCATCTCCAAACATGTCTTCAATCATGGTGACATGCAGTCTCTCCCAATTAGCAGGTCATATTTGGAGCCTAGTGCAATGATGAGCGAATCCTTCCCCAAGATTCAAAAGCACACCAACTGTCTTAACACTTCTGCAACATCATACCTCAAGTCCACCCTGCATTCCTCCAAATTTTGTGTTGTCTAGCGGGTCACTGTCGCATTGCTGAATTTTTATCATTGGTACATATTCTTCCTCTTGAGCCAGCAAGGTGTTATATATTTGTTGATACCTGAGTTACATTATGTAACATAGTTGGCTTAATACTGTACCATTTCAATCATTTCAGCACCCCTTGTGACATGTGATCATTTTGCCGAAATAATGGTTTCAGCACAGGCCATTTTTGGTGTGACCTGTGGCACAAAATTTTGGCATAGATAGGATAAATTGCTGTTTCTGAGCTATGTGAAGGTCCAGCTTGCCTGAATGTGTGGCAGTGCTTGAAATTTTGGTGTGCATGAGTGAAAACATTGCCCTTTTTGTGATCTTAAGAAATTTCTGTTGATGGAAGCAAAATATGGTTTTGGCACCAGCCCTGGGGATGTGTGACATGTGTGACACTTTGGCAAATTTTGGGTCCTTGTGATGTATGACCTGCCAAAGTGATTGAAATGGTACAGTATATTCCATTTTCCATTCCTTACATTGCATGACTCTTGAAAGCTCAAGCCAACAGAACTTGAGAAAGAATATGCTTGGCCTTCACTGTGGAATTGGGCTTGCACAGGTATATGCCATAGAGTTTGAGTCCATAATAAGATACCAAAATGATTTGTGTACATAGTCATAATATACGAGATACATATCTGCCAGGTCACATGAAATTATCTCATAAGCATCAAGCATTCTTGAAATTTCACATTCCATGCCATTTATTGACTCAAACAAGACCAAAACTTGAGAAAGAATATGCTCAGCCTTAACTGTAGAATTGGGCTTGTGCAGGTATATGCTGTAGAAAGGTGCCCAAATAATTTGTGTACGTACATAGTCAGAAGGTAAACTAAAGGGTAAACATACAGTATGGGTAAGATTTCATCAACCACTCAGCTTGTTCTACATTGTTTCAGGCCTAGTGATATGGTCAGTTGCAGAATTGGTGATCAAAGTAAAGGAGGCTCTTACTTGGCAAATGGTTAGATTCATCCAATTTTTCCAAGTCTGGGTTTGTCATCCATTTTTGTTTTTGGGGTGGTGACAGATCATATTCTTCTAAACCTTCCTGCTCTTCCTTGCACTCCTGCTGCAGTTTGGAAGAAACAAATGTCACTGAAAGTTAAACCAGCATTGGTGTCATCAGTGCCTGTGAATATACTTTTGGCTGCATCCATAACGTTGTCCTCTCGCAGTTTTGAGGTGTATTCTGGTCCACCCCAGGTGAACATGCAAGTCTCTGTGGCACCATTGATGTAATATTCATAAACAGCATCATTGGGCATCAAACAATCATGAATGGCTATATCAACTGTAGCAGGTGTAATTGTAACATCAGTAATAGTGTCTTCAATGTCTTTATCCTTGCCTCGTTGCCATGCCTGTTGTTTGTCATTGGACAGTGCCTTTGCCTGCTGAGCTGGAAATTGTTCACCAAGTACTTGCTCTGCAGTTGTGGACTCCAAGCCCTCTACAAGGTAGTGAGCAAAAATACCAGTTTTTGATTTGATGAGCAAGCTGGCAATTTTTCATGGTCTGTAAGCAACTCTCAACACAAGCAGGAGTGCATGAAGATCTGTAATTCCAATTGCTGATAACATTGCCAAGCTTGACCAGATGCAGGAAGGTGAACAAGTCAACAACATGCTGGAAGTTTTTCATATCTGGAAGATGAATCAATTTCTTCTTCTTGCCATCTCTGCCTTTGTTCATCACCAATTCATGGTAATAGAAGTCCAAGAGTCTGCTTAAAAGGGCATTGGAGGCTGCTGTGTAGGACATGTTTGTCACGTAAGTGCCAGCCACAAAGTTGTCATAAATTCCATAGCAAGTTTCCCAAATGCTGGATGTCACATAAAAGTAACTGCCATGAATAACAGTGGGGACAGGGTTCACCATCACATGCAGAGTACAAGGATGTAAAATAGTGAGCTGAGGCTGAATTAGACATTCTGCCAAGCAGCTCTCACAATAGATCACTGGGTTGCAAAATGATCGTTTCAATGTCCAGAATGTCAGAATTAACCTGATCAGGATTGAACTTTCCCAGAATTTGCTCAATACTACCAGGCAACAGATTGAGAGGAAGATTGGGTTTGGAGGTACCAATGAACAAGACAAATCTTTATGGTGACTTACTTGAGGCCCATTGTGAATATCAAGGCGACTTATTCTCTTTTGCCCTCCTGAGGAACTCTGAACCAAAATGAATAGAACTGGATGATTAAGAAGACAGGATTGAGAACATACAGATGTTAGATCTGAGACCTTGATGTCATTTTGCAATGTGACCTTCTTTGGTTCTACAATACCAAAAAAGATGATATTATCATCAGAGTTGTCATCAGAGCTGTCATCGACAAACTCAGGCTCAGCATTTTCTGTGCCACCAGGTGTACTTTTCCTCTGGCCACTTTGACTTTCCCCTTGTTGCTTGTTTCCCCTTTCTACAAGACCAGTGGACTTGTGATCATTGCCTGCTTTGCCGCTTCCACCTGCAGTTTGTGTTTGGGCAGCTTGAGCAGCCAGCATTTGATTGATAATTACAATATTGCACCGGCACTTGGCAGCTTCAGCCTCTTCAGCTAAGGCAAGCTCTAGAGCAAGCTGGCTACCTTCCAGTGGGAAATGTACTAGGAGATTGCATCCTATAATTGCCAGAGATTGGTCGGCTGCTGGTATTGGAGGTCTTTTGCTACTTTCAGAAGACTGGTTGCAACCTGTGATTGCTGGAGATTCATTGGCTGCTAATATTGGAGGTTTACTACTTTTGAAAGACTGTTTGCATCCTGTGATTGCCAGAGATCTGTTGGCTGCTGGTATGGGAGGTCTGCTACTTTCAGGTTTGTCAGCTGCTGATATTGGAGGTTCGCTACTTTTGGAAGACTAGTTGTCCAAAGATATGGTTGGACAAGCACAGAATTCATTACCTTGAAGTGATTGCTGAGTGAGAGGGTTGCCTTGGCAGGTCATTGATTGAATACTCGATATGGTTGGTGTGCCTGCTTGAGATGCTGGCAGAACACTGAATAGCACAGGAACCACAGGAACTTCAATGCTGGTGCTTGTGGGAAGCACACCACCTTCAAAGGTTCGTTTCATGACCCTTCTATTGCCTTGAGGCAATTGGTGAATGCTTGTTGTGACCAGTACACTTGCTTCAGTCTGACTGTTGCTCCATGGTGCCAGGAGTTCCATGCCTTGTGGGAGTTCAATACACAAAAACGTGGTCAGTGTAGCACAAGGTTCATTGCTATACTGTGTGTGTGGAGCACTAGGGTGGCTTCTTTGCAGTAATTTCTTCAAATGGCTTTCCTCAAGAAGTTCTGTACCAAATATCAGATCTAGATAAAAGAATCAAATCAAGAGTGAATAACAATAAACTTACTGTGAAGAGTCCACTCTTTGACATCCTCAAAGTTCAACTGTAAAAGCTTGTCAATAGCATTTTTCAAGCAGTGACAAGTCTCCATCCCAGCCACAATATCCCAGATTGCACTTCAGAGTTCCTTTTTGGTGCTGAGAATAGATTCTCAGCGATTATATTGCCCTAAGATACACCAGAACTAGAATTGTGGGATTAGCAAAGACATCCAGACATCATGCAGAAGAACACCAGACATCAAAGAGGGCCTCCTTTCCAGGGGGGTTATTTTGTAAATTCTGGGGCACCAGAAGCATCAAGGGGGATATGGCCATCAAAATGTATAGAAGTCCCTTTAATTCAAACATACTTTTGTTAAAAAAGGACCAGACTTGGTCAGCAGTCTCATATCTGGAGCCAGGGCTGCCGTCAGGATTCTCAGGAGGATGGAGTAGGAGCTCACCTTTTCCAAAAATATGCTTCTAAATCCGCTTTGGTGCCAAGAAGATCAGCATTGCCCTACATTGTTGGCACACTGTGATCAGCAATGACCTGGAGCTCAATATATATATATATCCACTCACTTCAAGTAGAAATTGTAAATAAAATGTGGCTGTCTCAAAGTTAAGGAAAACATTGGCCTTTGCCCTGTCCTTTGATCACCTGCATATTGATTTGAACAGTTGCTCAGAGAAGAGAGCAGTAGCAGAGCTGTCTGAGTCTGCCATGACAGATAATTCTGGTGCAGAGCTGATGGCTTTATTTGTCTTGGAGATGAAGTTTTTGGTGTCTTTCAATCTGTCAAGAGGCTATAGAATCAATCATTTAGTACAATGCACACAAGTGTATGGGGATGTTTCACAACTTACAAGTTTTAGAAGATGTGAAAGTTTCTTGCCTTCAAGCTTGCAGCAAACAAGTGGGATACAAAGATGTGCATTGCCGTTCTTGAATAAGGCAGTGTCTATGATCTTGTACCGCATTAATGTGGGGAATGCCACAGCTGGTCCTTCCTTTCACCTGGCTAACCGTTCACCTTTCATAACTGTGGTAAATACACTAAAAGGTGCATTTGGATTGTGCCTGCCTTTTTCTCCTCATCTTGAAACAGGTTGATATAGTTCTAAAGCAGCTAGAGGAATATTGTTCAGTACTGGGGCCAAAACACTTACCTCTAGTTGACCTGTTGCATCCGATAATTTGTGAAGATCTGTGATATCAAGCAAGGATGTTGTATTGAAAGGCAATGCCTTGAAGATATCTGTGGCTTGTTGTGACAAGGTTACAATGTCAGTAGTAGGTGCCATGTCCATTGCAATTATTGTTGAAGTCCTAAGCCATAAAGAGACTGCTTGTGAAAAAAAGAAGCCCAATGATTATGTAGTAATTTCACATCAGCCCACATGCTTGTCAATGTTGATCAAGAGGCACAGATATTGATAAGAAGTTGGAGTTACTCATCACAGACACTGGCCAAGAGTCAAAAGATTCTTGAAAATTCACTCAGTAGTTAAGTTCAGCATATAAGTGTGTGTTCACAAGAAATTGCATTAGGAGGCTTTCCAGTAAGCTTTGTATAGTCTATTATTAAGGGCAAATATAGATCTAGGCTGGAGGATTGGAGTCCAAATAAGAGATACTCCAAGGGAGACCTGCTCTCAGCATAGCGAGTAAGTAACTCCTTTTCTGGTCCAGGCCAGTGCTGAACAGCAACCTGTCCCACCAGCTGATGTTCACTGCATGGGTCTTAGAACATGTTTGTGTAATAAGTACAATGAGGAGTTGCCAGTCATCCAACCTTTGGTCATCTCTTCAAGCTCCTAGTTCGGATAAGTCTATCACTTTGTCTGGATATCTGAAGTGTATCATTTCAACAGAATGGAGACAAGAACCCAGAAGGAACAGGTGAAAATTTTGCACAGCAAGGTTCTGTCTCCAAGAGGCTTCCTCACTGTAAATAAAAAAAAGAAGCAAAAAAAAATCAGGATCTTGCACATTTTTTTGAGACTGCTCATTGCTTATGTCATACACAGTTCTCTGTGTGTCCAATGGTGATCATGTGTTTTGAACAAACTATTTGAAACACACAAAGCAGTGCACACAAACCACATTTTTGATGCCATCAAAATGAGTGGCTATCAGGCAAAAGCTGTGGTGCATAATCTCTTCAGTGTTATTGAATTCTGAAAAAGGAATTGTCTTAGGGGGATGCAAGTAAATTCAACACACTTGAGCATCTTTTGACCCAGCCTACCATTTCAAATCACCACCATAGTGGCTTCAACTGTTGTCAAGGATAAGGATGAGCAATCAAGTTTAACCATGACTTACACTGACATTAAAGGGAAGGAAGTCAGCCCAGTTACTCTTGCTACTTTCAGGGTCAGCATAGTATGCATCTCCTTCCCTCTTAACTGTATGACATAACATGCTAATAATTGTATCTTCCTACTCCATGGAAGCTTGAAAACCAAATTAGTGAATTGATTTTGAACCAGGACAAAGAATACCATTTTACGATTACAGGTCCCAAGTAAGCGGCATCAAGAAGACAATCTCCATCCTGGAATTAATCATGTAACTCTAGTGACATCAACATACTTGGTTATTTCTACTGTTAGTCAATCTGACATGTACAATACACCTCTTTGAATTCTCCCACAGAAGTCAATTCTTCTATGAAAGCCAAGCCTACACTTTTTGAAGAAATTAAAAAGAGGTGATGCCTTTTATTCAAAGGTAGAAAGTTATTTTCAACCCTAATGTTTTTTCTCTTTCAGAATGACTACCAAATTGATCCATTTTGAGGAGGCAACAGAGTTGGACAAAACTGTGACATGGAGGGTGAAGTCAGGAGGGCATTGTTTTTAAAGCTTTTAGCCCCATTGTTCTCCATCACAAATACATTGTCTCACCTCTGATCTCAAGTTCATGACTGCAAGAAAAGTTGAGGTGGTGTTTGCGAGCCATCATTTAATACAAACAGGGCAAGATTTTATGTTACTATTCCATAGCTATGGTCCACCACGGTAGATCTAATTGATGATAAGCAGTCCATCGGAAAAGTGTAACTAGCAACACTCATATCCATTTTGTTTCCACCTCTCAAGATCCATTATGTCTCATGACATGGAGCAAGCATTTCAGAGGTGTGCAGTGTGACTTGAGAATAAATCTACTTGTTTGAGAACTTGTTTTGTATGGTGATCAGCAATCTCAAGTTATAACTCAGTATAATGTCTCGCCTTTGCTATGTATGATAGATGATGCTAAAAGACAATAATTAGATATTGTCATGATAATTGGTGATGTCACTGCAGCTAGGCAAAGGATTGGCTGCTTTTGACCAGAACATTATCACCTAAACTCAGGATCCCTACAGCCCCCTAGCATAAGTAATAGGACTTGTTAAGGTATTGTAGTTTCTTTCATCCTCAATATATCTCTAATTTCATGATAGGGTGGACTGACCATACATGAAGACCCAAGCATGTGACCTCAAACAAAGGATTGATCTAAACAAAAACAGACAATTTCTCCATTGTCAAAGATATCAAAGAAGTCTTCCTCAAAGACTTACCCCCAAATGTTTAAGCTTTGGCAGTGTGTTGAATGCGTCCTATATCCTGGGGTGCATCCTGTTACTGGTTTATCTGTTCAAGGAAGATTTCTTTCACCATCCATCTACAGAGATCACCATCAGAGACACCTTAATAGAGCCTCCCTCATTCTTCCAGATGGAAACTTATCACCACCTCTCAATGACTGGTTTCATCAACCCACCACTAATGAAAATATGTCACAAGATAGTCACTGGTCCACCATTTCCCCTGTCAACTACCCCTCAATCAAGATCAACATCAACAACAATGGACATCTTTTATAGAGACTCAATCTATACCACAACTTTCTTTGCTCTGCTGATGATATTGTTGGTGAGGTGAAACTTCAATTTTGCTCACCTCCAACAGCCTTCTCTGAAGCATCTTTGGAAACTGGTTCCCAAGATTCCTACAGCCTTGATCCTGTGGTCTTGTCCAATGCAATAGTTATTGGGTACAAAGAAACTCTATCTCAGGCCTTGAGAACCTGTGAAGAGAGCAAGTGCTCAAAATCCACATGTGTATGCCTCAAATCAATTCTTTTGAAGAACTTATCTGACAGATACCACTCTTGCCTGGAAGAGATAAAGAAGAACCAATGGGACCATCAATGGGCTTTGGCAGTCTCTAAAAAGATGACCTTCAACATGGGTGAGTTGCACAAACTCCAATTGGGAGTAGGAATCATGAATACCGAGCACTAATTCCAGTTGCTCCAGCATCTTCATATCTTTCTACCTATTTTCCTGTTGCCCTGGCATGTTATGTCCTAGTAGCAATTCTTCATCTACTGTGTGGCATTTCACATGATCATTCCAACTTTGTCCTTAGGTTCCTCAAATCCAATCTTGAGCTAACAATGTCGACTCAGCCAGGTCCAGACTTAACTCCTACCATCTTCACTGATGTTTAAACTGTGGTTGATGTACTTTCTTTGAAACCTCCTGCAGAAGCATACATATGCTGCCCAAAGTGCTTCTTTATATATTGGGTTGACCCAAATCAGCCAAAAGATTATCCAGAAACCTGTATAAACCAGAGGGCAGACAATGCACCATGTGGTGCAAAACTACAGAAGAAAAAAAGGCATTGCAGCAGATATATCAAGGAGCCTATACGCCAATACTATTACCAAGGAATGCACTCCTGGGTTGGAAGACTTTATGCACATCCAGATCTTTGACCTTACTTGCTTACAGGCCAGAAGCCTGAAGGAACAGTTGGCAGCTGACATTCTGCAATCACTGGGGCTCTGGGATTTCCTGGGAGTCAAAAAGAAGGCCAGTCAATTTTCAGCCTGAATATAGATGGATTTAATCCCTACCAGAACAAGGAAGCAGGAAAAAAGGTGTCAATGGGTGCAATCTACATGGTCTGTCTAAATTTGCCTCCATCTATCAGATTCAACCCCAAAAACATGTACCTGGTTGCTGTCATACCTGGTCCTGTGGAGCCTTCAACCTACCAAATCAACTATCTTTTGAAGACACTCATTGATGATCTTCTTGTGTTTTGGAAGACTGGTATTCATTACAATAGAATCCCCAGATATCTGAATGGACTCATCGTTCAATGTGCTGTGCTCTCATTAGTATGTGATCTTCCAGCTGCACGTCAGATGAGTGGTGCTGCCCACTTCAAGCACCCACACTTTTGCTTGTTTTGCAAATTTCCACTTGACAACATAAACAATGTCAACTATAAAAATTGGCTGCTGAAGAGTTCTACTGAAACTCATCATGCTGTGAAGGGGTGGCTTAAGGCTACTACTCAAGCTAAGCAAGATGCCTGGTATGACAAACATGGAGTTTGTTGGTCAGAACTTCTCCAACTCCCCTATTGGGACCCAGTCAAATGACTCTATGCATGCTTTTTACCTCCAGCTTTTTTCCTGCTATGTTTGTTCTATCTGGGGAATGGATGTATTGGTTGCAGATGGAGATGGTATTATGTTTGACCCTGAACCAAACCCTCCCACAGAGGCTGACATGGAGCACAGGTGCACTATTCTTGATCATGGCACTAAGGTTCAAATTATAGAGCTCAGTGCTGCTGTTTTGAGGCAAATGTGTAGAGATACTGGCACCCTTCCTTGGAAAGGAAAGAAGACTGCCCTTGTAGATTGACTTCTTGAATATGTATGTTCTTTGTCCATATTCACAAATTATGTTCTCATCCAGTATCTCTCAGTGTGATTCTCATGGTCCTCAGAAACTCATTTCTAAGTCCAAAAAAAAGCACAGCCAAAATCCCAATCTTCTCTGCTGACCACTTCAAAGGGTCTAGACATGCAAGATTTCTTTTACCATGCCAGTAAATTATTTCTCTATTGGACCATTTTAATTCTGGCATATAAAGCAGCAATTTCAGCATCTGAACTTCAGAATTGGCAAGTTTCTGATCTGCGAGCAAGGATCCAGAGCCTTGTGAGTCGTCGCAGCTGACACATTGTGGTCATTGTTGATCCTACTAAAGCAATGCAATGCTGGAGTTATTGATGGCCAGGAAAAACTCATTGGAAAGAAAAATAAGTCAAGAACTTGTGTCCTTGGCTGGGAAACACTTCTATAAGAGCTAACATTGAACTTGTTTGTTTGCCATCCTGGGCTCCTGTGCCTCCAGTGCATCCTGGAGAAAGCAAGTGGGGAAAATTTAGTGCAGAACAGTGGTGCACTTTTTGCATGGTCAGCCTTCCGATTACTCTTGTTCACCTTTGGGGCCAAAAGAGCCAAGACTCTTGACAACATCACATGCTTGTAAACCTCCTGCATTTAGTCTCTACTCATGCATGGCACTGCTTTCCATTTGAACAATACAACAATCTCATGCAGGATATTCCTACCAATGGGCATCTTGGTATGTAATTTATATCCATCCTGTTTCACATTTTGATTTTTATATTCATTACCAGGGGAAATGGCACAAACCTTGTTCAATAAATTCACCATGGCACAGAACATACGGTCCCTTTTCCTTCCTGACTACTTACCTCCAATTTTACACTCAGTCATTGATATGTTCAGAAGGACATTTGCATCTGACATGTGTGATGAGGATCTCCACAAGATGGAGGAGATGGTGACATGGAGTGCTAAGGATCTGTCAAGACTTCAACAGCCTATATACAATCTTCTCCAGTCATGGGTGGCCACAAGGGAGCCCAGTGCTTGCTCACAACCTGTTAGTAATATGGTCTTCCATAGGAGACGTGTAGAACAAGTGCGTTACCCTTGTTCACATCAAGACTGTTTTCTAGCTCTACCTTTGGATCAGGTTTGTCATTCTTAATCCTCAGCAATCAACTTTTTAACATCATTTATAGTGACCATATGTAACTTTGTGGAAAACATAATGGACATGTCCACTCTTTCTTACCAGATGATGACACACTCTGGGAAAACTTAGGAGCAGTGTTCAAAACATACATACCATTGGTTGTAGAGTGGTGATGTGGGTTCCTGATTAGGCAGGACTTTATACTGACTAAAAATCCCTTTAAAATCACATAAGTGCCTCTACACTCAAAACACTCAAGTAGAGTAGTATTATGAATTTGAATTTGAATTTTGTAAAGAAAGGAAACTTCTGTTCCATAAGATGTCTTTGGTATTGACTAAGACCCAAAACCAAAGCAACTCAACAAAATACTTAGCCTAAGCCATCCGCTCCTACATTCATTCCAGCCAGGTCCTATGTGATTACTTGCCCTTTCCCCTCTACTTTTTATACCACTTCCACCACACACGGACCATGTCTCATGCCTTTACCAAGGCACTGTGTTTTGACAAGCAGTCACAATGTGACCAAATGCCTTAATCAAACCCAGGAAGCTCATCACCTGGAGCTGGAAACTTGAGCAGACACCCCAATCAATGCTGCTGTTGGCCTTGATGATAAGGGCACTGCATCAGTTGATTATGTTGGCAACAGTGATGCCTCTCGAGCTTTGACAAGCCAGTTTAGAAGAACCCCCTCTGAGCAAAACCAACCCTCATGATCAGCAAGTTGCAACATCTTGCTGCTATACAAGCACGCAAGCATTGTCAGGGAGAAATCAACAATTAAGGTGTGGAACTTTGGCATACCTCTCATACAGTAGGATGGATTGTAGGCCAAATATCTTGTATCTTAGCAAGCAGTGGCCATGATTGTACTTGAAGGCATGTCAAGATCTGATGCTCAGCTTTGATGGAGTTGATGGAGGAAAGCTAGGACTGTTTATGCTAACTATACACATCATCCTATTGCTTAGAGCTCAATGATGTCTCCTGTCTCCATCAAACTGGTGAGTACATATGTGAACTTCTGATAAAGATCAACCAAGATAGGGTCTTGGTGGCGGCCTTTGTTGGTATTCCCAGTATCATCCAATGTGAACCATAAAGATGGTGCAGACTGTAGCCAGATTGAATAGTGCTGTTCAGCCTAGCTGCTTATTGCAGCTCACCACAGGATCTGGCTTATGTTTTGAGCAAAGGAACTGTTTGTTTCCTTGCCCAAACCCAGCAACAGTACATCTGAAGTAGAGATACATACAGAGAGGTGTAGTTCAAGTATTTTTCTGGCCTTGAAGTCCGGCAAATTTAAATTTAGCTGGCCTAATTGGTGCAATTTTCAAAGTCTGATTTCAACCTGTTCCCACCACACTCAGATTCTGAAACAGGTCTATCAATTGTTTATTAACTGTAATGTTGCAGTCTTACTCGGACAACTGTAAGGGCAACCTCTGGAGGCTATGGCTCAATCACACAGTTGGCAGAGGGAGATCCAAAGTATATTCAGTACGGTACAGTGTCTACAAGCATAACTACACACCTGGCAGAGGGAGAT
>JAGGAR010016170.1:0-16138 GCA_017657315.1 Termitomyces sp. K1Ag
GTATCTACGTCCCCAATGTGCCTGACTCGATTTGTTGCTCTCATTCATCTTGGGAGCCCTCGTCTTCTTCACTGCTATTGCTACCCAAGCTTTCTCCAGTGCCCTTATCTTTTTTGCCAACTACTGTGTTCTCCTTGTCTTCATCACCAGAGTCAAAGACCTCCATGAACGACACATTGATAGATGATGTGACAGGAGTAGGAGTGTGAAGAGTTTCTTCCAACTCTAGCACAGCAGGGGAGGTAGGTGAGGGCAGAGGGGAAAGTGAGCCCTCTGGCACTTGGAAAGCTGTGGCAATGCACAACGGAGAAGGGATAGGCCTACAAAAAGGGATTTTGTCAGGAGCGCTTTGTAGAATGCAAAAAATTGAAGAAAGGTGAGGATACCTGAATGACTTGCCAGGGCGAGGCACAGCAGGCAGGATGGGGAAGAGAGGTTTGACTGGTGCAGGAGGGGGAGGAGAAGCAGTCTTAGCAACTGCAGGAGTCTTGGCCACAGAGGGTTTACTTGACATGACAGCCACAACCAATGGGGTGATGGGGGTCTTTGGTTTGAAGGGGGAAATATTCCTGATGGGATGGATGACATGCTTGATGGCGGTATAATGCAACACAGGTGAAGCCTTTCTGATAGGCACAGGACTAGCAAGAGGCTTTGGCATGATGGCAGCCATAGCAACAGGAGGAGCAGCAGGAAGAACTTTGCTGCTCACAACAGGAGCAGAAGCTGACTGCTGCTCAACCTTGATCTTCTTGATTGCATGCACGTGTTTTTTGTCATCACTTGACTCAACCGTTTCCTTCAACTTGACTTTGCGCTTCCCAGTAGCAGGTGCTGACAAAGCTTGAAGCTCCACGTATCAAAAAGGTAGACCTTGTCAATGCAAGAAATCTCGTGCAACCTGAACCAAAGTGATGCAATGCTTGATCCCTTGGGCTCCTTCTCGTGCTTCTTCCCAACAACCATGCCTTGATGCATACATCCTTTTGATTGTGATAGGCAGAAGGCACAAGGCTGCCTGTGCTCAGGATACCAACAAAATTGGTCAATGTTCCTCAAAGTACAGCAGTTGCACTAAAAGGCTGTCAGTGCAAACAAGGGAGAGAATGAAGTTCAACTCACCGGGCCATTAATTGTGAGAGACTTGAGACACACTGACAGGGCATTCAGGACTGCCAAATTCTTGCCCAGAGAAATCTTCATGCCCTCCAGCCAATCCTTGTTGTTCTGTGTATATGTCCCATTCTTTGGTTTTGGCAAAATCGCTGCCAGCTCAACATTTGTGAACTAAAACAAAGTCAGCATGACAAAAGAAAAAGCGCTTAAACTTACTGTAGAAGGAATATTACCAAAAGAGGACAGTTTGGGCTTGGAGACCTTTGACTTCTTTGTTTTGGTTGCCACAGGTGTCTTTGCCTTTCCTTTCTCCTTTGTCAGTGGCTTCACCACAGGAGTCACAACTTCCACTTTGTCATCGTCATTGTCAGCCTCAGTCTCTGCGCCCAAAATATCAATTTGTTCCTAAAAGACAAGTTAGCACTGCAGACCAGCAACAGTGGGTACAACCACATTGGAGCCCAAAACAGTAGTGCCAGTGGCAAGGAAGCGCTCAAAAGTCAAACCTGTAATAGCTTCAATCGTGTTCATGGCCTTCTGGATGTAACTCTGTAAAAATATTAGTGGCAAAAAAGAAGCAAAGCGACAAAAAGGACTCATGACATATTTTTTGTAGGGCTGCACCCAAGGTTGTTTAAAGCAGCACTGCCATAGCAGTGCGCCCACGCACAACAACTCAAACTTGTCCTTCCACAACATGTCTGGAGCTTGAAGTTTGCTCCAAGCCTGAAGAAGATCACCAATAGTAATGAGTGCATTTTGGCCATGCTCAGGGTCCTCTGCAAGACAAAGAACATTGTGCATGATTGGCGACACCTGAATAACAAAAGTCTGTGCAGCAATCTTAGTCTTCACTGCCTCGGTCACCTCTTGTTTGGTAGGAGTCATTGCACAGAAGAAATTAAATCTGAAGTTTAAAGTCAGTGAGCGCAAAAAGAAAACAAAAGGTGACACACAAAAATGAAAGTGTGACAAAAAGTGAGAGAAAGAGGGAGCTGAGAGAGAAAAGTGAGTGCTTAGAAGGGGGTCTTTTATAGAGGGAACAAAGATAAAAATAGGTGCTTCTTCAGGCACTGAGAAAAGAAGATCAAACATGAGGCGGATCAATGTTGGTCATAACAGTGGAGATTGACTGAGGACAGTTAAGATTTAAGTTGGGAGGAGAATGATGAGCCACTGTCGGTGCTGGACACGTATTTTTTTCATTTTTCTTGACATTTCGCTACTATTAGACACAACATGCCTGTCATGTGACCATGCATGTGACTTTCACATGATCAGCTGATGGGCTTTCTTGCTGACTGATTTTTTGGAGCTTGGGTTGGAGCCACGCTAAAGCTATAGATATTTTAAGTGCTCTCTCTACTCGTCTATTATGTTTTATAGAGTGCTTTCCTTATAAGATATGCCCAACTCCACAGCATTTTAGGTATATATAGCCTTGATTTTGTAGTATAATGCCAGAATATAGTGTACTGCTGCTCCTACACACTAGTGAGCTCACTGCTGTAAGCGCACGCTCATCATTCTCCTTGTTCTCGACGCATTTTTCACTCTGAGAAGTGCATTCTACATGTTTTTGCTGTTGTTGGTGATTTAAGCATGCACGCTCAATTGCCTTTGATTGTTTGTGCCTGATTGGCATTACGCTTCGATTATCGGTTAGTCAGTGGCTAGTGCTCAGTTAGCACTAGTATTAGCATTTATGTATACGTCTGCGCTTGCATTTGTTTGTTTTTGCTGCTGTTTTCATTCCATATTGCCCTGCATGTGCAAGTCCTAGATGAGTGCTCATTTCCACTTGCTACTAAATCAGAGTTTGTTGCTGCTTAAAGTATCTTCCACGTAACTTTAAGTACCCAACATGCACCGACCAACAAGAACTTTCGAGCACCGACAGAACCAAGTTGAGTGCCGACACATCCAAGTGACAGGTTTCACTTCAGTCATCCCGAGATTGAATCTTATGTAATCCTGCCTGTGCACCTATTGTCGCTGTTGCCAACAGAAAGTTCACTTGTTGCTGATAGATTGCAGAGCACTAGCACTATAGTCAATATTATATCCGACTTGTAGCAAATTTCTGGTGCTATCTTATAGGACCACTCTCACATCTTAAACTTAATGCGTAAAGCTTTTCTAAGGTGTTCTCTTTGTTTGTGTGACCTTTCTAGCGTGCTAGTGTCTTAGAAGCACTGCACGAATAGGGTTTGCCTTTCTTAAGGTAAGTGCACCCCCAGGAAAGTAGTGTTGTCATCAACATCCTTGACATGCATGCTTGGTTGTTACTATGATCAGAATTATTATAGCTGCAGAGTGACAACTATTATGATACTTCATATCTTTTCTTATAGCTAGTAATAGATTCAATAATATGGTATTATTTGCAAAATGAATGTGTGAACAAGTATATACCATATTATCTTCTCCTTTCTAGACATTGACTGCCTCCAGTCATCGCTTAATGAGACTGGCACCAACAGATATGCATGTCTTTGGTCTTTCTGCATCATTTTGAATGTTTTCAGTCAGTTTTAATCTCATCAAAATTAAAGATCTCTCAGATTTGCATGATAATTCTATCTTGTTCTAATGATAAGCAGTCCCGACTACCCAGCTCAACCATATGCTGATACTTCTATGTTATCTCTTTCTAATCATGTCAAAGTTTAAGCTTCCAATGCTCTCATACATGTAAAACAGTGCATCTGCAGTTCCAGACATCTGCTGAAGGTTCTCAGAGTTCAAACACATATAGAATCTTGTGAAGTGGGCACCTCTTTAATTACTCACCACATTAGGGTTTTCTTGCCACTCTACAAAATTGTCTCTTTGAGGCACATCTAATAGTATTAGGTAGAAGTTCCTCTATGCCCTACATCAGGTGTGATCTTGAGAATCTCTCTTATTTGTTGTATCTAAGCTTATTTTCTTTTTAGAAACACATATTATTTATGCATCAACACACTCTTTGTACATCCTCAATGAATTCTCCAGCTTCTGTCTGTGAATCCACTGACTCTGTGCTCAGCTATAGGAGCCACAGTGGCTATGCTTCTTAAAATAGTGCTCAGTGCTCTCATGCTAAATCTGAGCTAAAAATTCTAGCTGATTGAGGCCAGAATTCTTTTGATTCTTGCTTTCCCCCCCCCCCCTCATTCTCTGCTGTATTCTGTGTGCTCTCTATTGCTCTCTGTTGCTTTATTTCAATGCTGGCACCTATGATAATGCCTCCTGCTCATCTCTTGATGATCTCTGACTGACTGGGCCACTGCATCTTGCACCCTCTATTTTTTGTGCTAGCTCTGCTAAGCCTCTCATTTGAACATTCTGTTCCTTTTCACTGGTCTCTAATCTGAGCCATCTTCACACAAATAGTGAGTTCTTCTTTCTCTTTCTCTTTTCTTTTCTTTTGTACAATTTTTATGATCTTGCATAGGACAACACTTGGCAAACTGCTGCTGCATCACCTCAAATGTCCAACAAGCTCGATGATCAGATCACATAGGTGTGGACTTGCATTCTTATATCCCTATGATCTGCCAGACTTGCACCTCACAGTTTCTTTTGATGGTACACTTCTGCCCTAGTTTATCACTACTTTTTGCTACCTCAGCATCACCACCAACTTAGTATGTTCTGGTATTTTATTCTGTTTATTTTGTTTTCTGACTGTATTTTACAAAGAGCAGTGGTTGATGCCCTCTTCTGGTTTTATCAGCATGCTGGCCTTGATGATGTTTGTCGGTTCCTCATTCAACATCACTCTCTCTTGCCCATTTCACTCTCCATTACTTTTGGTGCCACAAATGGCTCATCAACTCTGGAACAAAAACTTGATCATCTAAGTGACTGATCCTCTCACCCCCAATTTTGAGCCTTTCAGTTGCACCTTCTATCAAGCGGCACACAGTGACAATCTTTGTGACATCTTGCTCATCAACAATCTCTACAACTCCCCAGATGATTTGAATGATGATGTCATTTGATATTGTTACATGATGCATTCATTCTCTATTTATTCTTTCTCCTTCTAACTTTTGTCTCTAGCATTGCTACAGGAACCAAGTTACATGTTACAGCTAGCCCTTGCATCATTCTTTGAGTATGCATGCCTCTTTTGCCTTGGCAAATCCGATGTCATCAGTGTATTTCTTTGGGTCTATTGCTTTCTATGCTTGCCTCATTGGGCCACTACTTTAGGTAGTGGCTTCTTTTATCTATATCACAATATCATTACAGCCTTCAGGCTTATTTCAATTCTTTTTTTGTGTGAATCTTTAAGTCCAAGTTTTTGTGTGAACTTGAGTTTTATGTGGTTCTGAGAAGAATCTAAGTGATTCTCAAGTTCTGTTCTCTATTTTCTGTGTCTGTAATGTATCTCCTTTGTATTCTGTAGTTTATAATAATGCTATTCTTTTCTTAAGTTCTTTTAAGTGCTGATGCTCTATTGCTTTATAAGGCAACTGTAATGTATCATTTTAATCATGTTGTCTATGCATTCAACTGTCTGATGCAGCTACATCATTGATTACATCACTTTCATATGTCTGTACAGAATTCTGCAATTTCAGAAAAATTAAAGCTTATGGCCCTTCTTTCCCTTTCTAAAATTCCAAACTTCTCTGAGTTTCATCTATGTCATGCATGCCCAATCTAATTTAAGCTTGCTATCCACATGGGTGATTATATCAATCCTCCATGCCCTATTCTAAGCTCATATTCTGTGGCATGATTCATATCTCATTGAATATACATTGCAATGACTTAGAAATTTTAGATTGACTTCTCAGATATAAAAGCTGTTGACCTTCATTGTTTCTAGCCATTGACCTCATTTATTCCTTTCTACTTTCTTTGCTCATCATGGCTTCTATCACTGATGCTCCTAATGTCATCAAACTCAAGAGTCTTATCCAGACCAGTTTCAAGGATTATAATGCCATCTTTGTTACTAAGTTTGGTCATCATCATCATATGCTTTATTTCTGTGCCAACAATGCAGTAGATTATTACATCTCTTTTGTTCTATTCCCCTGCTAACTTCTATTCATAGCTCAACATCAAAAATATCTTCCTGGACCTGCATAATTCTCATGAAGGCTGCAAACAGGTCTTCCAGTTGCACCATGCATTTCAGACTCTGCAGACCAACCAGGCCAATGTGATTTGTGACAGGAAGAGTAAGGGATTGACTCCTTACACCTACCTCAAGTGTTATTATTGCACTATCAGTATTACTGGCAATATTCATTATGTGTGCAAGGCTTGCAAAGAAGCAATCATGCAAGCTGCCATTGCTCAAGCAGCAACCAAGCAGAGTTCTTCTGCACCCAAGGTTACATGTGCTACTAGGGAGGTGTGTTCTTATACTTCTATATCTCTATTAATTTCTCTTGGTCTAGACTCGCAAGTCCAAAACCAATAATGACATGCCTGAGTTAGTTAAGGAGGATGTAGTCATGCTTGCTAGAAATGCTTTGGTGTGCACTTGCTCTCATTATGCTCACTCTATCATCAGTCATCTTATCAACTTCTTCCTTAATCTTTAGATCAACACTTTTGTATGCATTGCCTGCTTTTCTCCTCTTGTTGTGTTGCTAATCCATCAGATATAGGAGGCTACTCCTAAAGCATTCAAGTTCAATAAGGATATCAAGACTGCTGATGCGCCTTAATCTGCCTGAGTGCATGAGCAAGAGCTAGAACAACCCAAACACAAAAACACCTAAAGAGCAGACTAGAAAAAGGAGAAAGGCAGTTAGTGTGTGAGCAGTCCTGGTAAATTCCCAGACTTTAAACAATATTGATGGTGGATTATAATAAACTGATGCAGTATGTAACTGATAGCAAAATCAAAAAAAAGTAGCAATTGAAGAGGAAAACAACTTCGCTTTCAGCAGAAAATGCTGGCAGAGTTGGTACTGATATGTGAAACAGGGTGAGAGCAGTATATAAACTATGAAATCTCCTTAACCAATAATGAAATGTGCTGCTGTCTCAGGTAGGATAGGTAGCAAAGCAAAAAGTACAAATATGAACATAAATTAAGGCAAAACAATACTGTGGATGAAATCCTGATGGCAAAACTTAAACTAACAACAAAAGACAAAGTAGCAGGATTACGATGAGGAAATCTTGGCTACTGAGGGTGAATTCTGAGATGATGGTATGGGATCAAGACATGAATTGTTTATATGTAAGTTTTGTACAGTATATACTAATAAAATCACAAAAAAGAAACTGATCTACTTTCAGCCAAAATTGAGGCTCATCATCCTCCTCTTAAGTCAAATCTAAACTGTTCTCAGTTTGCCTCTGTCAGTATCACTAATATGCATCAACACATGGCATAGTCTTCCATTTCAGGGTCCAAGATAAGTGCCTATTTTTAGCCTCTCAAAAACATATAAAGAGACCCCAACTAAGCATTTATTTCCTCACTGAGTCAACTCTTCCAGCTCAACCTCACAGCCATAGTCTATCTAGATCTCGTAAAATCTCTTGATCTGCCCTCCTCTAATGCTGACTTAGATTTTTCATTTCAAATTTGACATGTCAACTTTTATAGGTAGTTTTGCTATCTCCAGCCTTTTGCATGGGCATACAAGTGAAGTGTATATCTGTGAACAAGTCACAAAGGCTTTTGTAGAGTGGATTGATGAGTTAATTGACAAAGTCAGGGGCGTGGTGGCTCAGCTGGCACCATCACGTTCCCTAGGAGGATCACATGATCTCTCTAAGTGGTCTGAGGTTCATTCCTTGTCTGCGCCTGTGTGAAAAACACTCCAGACACCACATGAGTTTTTTCAACACCGCCAGGTAGCCACCATCTGCATATGCATATTGGAAGGCTTTGTTGGTCAGGCCACTCAAAGGGGAACACCAAAGTGTAACGATCACCAAACGTGGCTTAATGAGGCATTGTTACCATCACACTCCTGCTCGGTTCAAAATGTGCCGAGTTGCCTCGTGCGCTTATTGGGAGAGTTGAGATCAAAGATCAGAGGGGAGAAGCCAAATGGATGATCCATGGAGGGCTCTCAGTCATGTGCTTAAACTGATGGGAGATTAAGAGGGCTCAATAAACCAATAGAGGTAGCAGGGATAGGCCGATCTATAAGTACCACGTGCAAGCTAGGAACCAATCATAAGACCTCAGGCACATCAGGAGGCCAGGCCAGGCCGCTGCTTATGCAAGTCCATAATCAACAACTCTTGGATCAGCTCAGCAAAAGGCAGACAGGGATCATGGCTGCGTGCCAGAAACTCAAAAGAGAGACGGTCTGAGTGTGAGGACAGCATGGATTCGTAAGAAGCCAGAGCCAGTACCAACAATGGAAAGGTAAAGGGGAATGCAATGCCAAATGCAGAACAAGTGGGAAGGAACAATAATGGCAGATATCAAAAGGAATTAGTGGGCCAAAGATAGTATGAACTCTGACAAAGTCAAATTGTAGTAAAGTGGCTATGAGGCGTAACCAGCATCAGCTGCAAAGGGATCAGGCCAGAGAACTAGTTGGATGTGTCTGTAATCAAGCCCCCTTAGAATACCATAGCGTGGATGACATACAATGCTCCATGTAATTCCACGTTTAATTCAAGACACCGCTTTCAGCAGTGGTGAAACAACAACAAATTGACAAAGTCATGGCTATCTTGCTAGAGAAAGCTATCACAGAGAGTATTGCTCATCTTCTTTGTGCCATCTTGGTGCAGTGAGACAAAATTTATGTCATTACAGTTCCATGAAAGCAGGAGAAAGAAGTTTAGGATCAGTTTTTAGAAGCTTGGGTGCCATACCAAGAGACAGAATGGGTGAAAATTTGTCAATTTATGTGGTACATGAATTTTGACATTGTTTGTAGTGCTTACTTGTCCTTTTTTCAGACTCCTATCAATTGCACCATTTTGACCATTAATGTTTTGCATAGTATGCATTTCTCCAGACTTCCTACTATACAAGTCAGTTTACAACTTGCAGCAGCAACAAACCTTCCTCCACCGACTATTCCTGCTGCTCTTACTCTCACTCCAGCTGTGCCTCTTCCTGCTGTCACTCCTTCTCACTGTCACTCCTGCTGTTTTTCCTGCTATTGTCACTCCAGTTTCTTCTGCTAGTCCTTCAAGTTCTTCTGTTTCTACTGCCTCTCTACTTTCTGCAGCAGTAGGGAGGCAAAATCCTGTAAGTTCACAGCAGTCAGTAAGTACTTATTTTACTTTAACTTTTTGATTTGCAAATTCAGTTTACCACTTTGGACTTAAAGAAAGAAGGTTGTGGTGGCATCAGAGTCTGAAGAGGAGGAAGAAGAAGAGGAAAAGGAAGAAGTGGAGGTTGTGAAGAAGTTATGGGTGGCAAAGGGAAAGGAAAAAGCAGTAGCTGGTGGCTCTCAAGTAGTTTGGCCACTAGCAGATGAGGAGGTAAAGGTTCATGATGTAAGTAGCTTTTGGGACTTTGTTGTTTTTATAAGCTAACCGATTTCTAATTTACCAATGTAGAGCTGGCTCAACTTCTGACCAAGCTCAAACACTTCTTTGTCAACAATGACTATCTTGCAGAGATTGTCTTACTGATGGCCAAGGACAACAGTGTTGTCTTAGTTTTACCTGAGGAGCGAGCTGTGCTCCGGAAAGAACTGGGAGTGGTCAAGTTTTTCTTTTCTTCTTTTTCCACTTATCACTGACTATTAGTAATGCAACTTATGCTGGGCACAAAATGCTCCTCAGCATTGCTGGTATCTTACCTTTAGATGGACCTGCTATTGCTGCAGGAAGTTGTTGAAAGGTGTTCATGAAATGAAATCTCTCAGCACCCATGCCAGCAGCTTTCTGAAAGTATGCTAGCAATCATTAAGCAGATGCAGAAGGTTAAGGCAGCAAAGTATTTCCTCCAGCAGCAGAGCAAAGACAGCAAAATCTTTGAATTGAATTCAAGCAAGAAAACATTGTTGTTGTTGCCTAGTTAGTTGAAGCCTCATGGTCTGCTCAAGCAGACTTTCAAATTGATGGAGATGGTGGAGTCAGAAGACAAGGAAGAGGAGGCTAAGCAAGTAAAGCAGATCAAGAAAGTGAAGGTGAAGAAAAGGTCCCCAGTTGTTCCTGCAGCCATGCCACATTTTAAACCAGCCCTGCCAGTCATATCATGCCCAAAATCAGTTCCTGTGGCAGCATCACGCCCAAAACCAGTTCCATGAGTGATACTCCAACCCAGCAGGAAGCCTTCAGCTGGTGTAACTGTTATGACACATACTGTTATGAAGCTGCTGCCTGCTGCTCAAGTGCCTGTGCTTCATTGTCCTGCCATTACTACTGCTGCCACCTCACTGAAGAAGAGTATCTTCCTGACTTTTGACACATTCTACCAGCCCCACTTCTTGCTCAAAGGAACCAAAGAAAGTGAGGCTCTCATTATCAACAAGGCATCTGAAGTTCCCATTGATGATGAGTCAGGTTCTTCTTCCAACCTAGGATGGTGGTATCAGCAAATTCAACGGTCAAGGAGTTTGGGTTGGGATCAGAGTCAGATATCAGTACAAATCCATGTGAAAGGCAATGGAGGTGAAAGTGCTGCATCACAATGTCCTTGTATGGTATATGCAGAAATGTGATGCAATGATAAGCTGGCAAGAGGATAATGTGGTGGCATCAGACAAATTCTCTACCATGGTCAATGTCTCCATAAAGAAAATGATCTTTTTTAATCACTTTTTTGCTCTACAAAGAGAATGATTCTGCTTGAGCAACTCTAATCGCTCTTCTGCTCTACATTATATTATCAGTTTTTTTTGTAAAGTTGTTCAATATAAGTATTGAAGTACCATTCAAGCATTATCATGGCAGAAACTTTTTAAAGTTGTGCAAAGCATAGAAACGCTGTAGCTTGTTATTTATTTTGTTATACATAATAATATTAATGACAGAATGAAAAATTTAAGCAAAAAAATATATTTTTGTTTACAATTTTGTGAATTTTTTAGTGGTGTACTCCTTAAAGTTGTGCAAAGCATGGCAATGCTGTGGCTTGTTATTTACTTTGTTGTACATTATAATACTAATGACAGAATAAAAAATTTAAGCAGAAAAAAATGTTCTTGTTTACAATTTTATGAACTTTTTAATGATGTTTCTGGCAGTATCCATTTTTTTTTATCAGTTTACAGTTTATTCTTTTTATTTTGAAAGTTTATCTTTTTCTTTCAGCAGTTTTTCTTTTTGATTCTTTTTTTCTATTTATAGTGTTTGTCAATTTATTAAGGGAAGAAAAGTTTATTTGTCAATTTCATTTGCATCAATATCAAGTAAGTCTTCATTGTCTTCTATTTCTGTCTCTTCTAAATCTGGTGGTGTCTATGTTGAGAGCTGCATCAGGAAGATCAATATATTTGCACAGGAAATAAAGTACAAGTCTGAAAGCAACAACAAAGCAGTGTAATACTGACCTATCTAACTTGCAGAGGATATATGCTCCACTTCAATTTATAGAGATTATGACAAGAGGTCCTAAGTACTGCAGTTTCATCTTCCTGTTATGCATAATTTTAATTTTTGTGTTCTGCATAAGCATGAGCACATCCTGCTTAAAATTATAATCGTGGATTGTGGCAGCAAATTCTTGCTCAAAGTGGATTGCAGCTTTTTAATGGGCAAAATAGACATTATCATGCAGCCTTTTGAATTGGTCAGACCGATGCTGAAGATCAATCACTCAGTGAGATATGAAATTTGTTATAGATAGTAGAAATTCTGATGACAGCTGCAAATAAATGGCTTCTATGATGTTAATAAGAAGAAGAAGATGTGTTTTGGTAGCTGCATAATAAGGTGAGCAACTTATTTGATGGCAGACTGTTACTCTTCTTAACCAAAAGACTGAATATGCTGATTTGCTTCAACAAGATTCATTTTTGTCAGCAGCTTTGAAAAGTGCTTGTTAAACGTCAAAATAATTATGCTCAGCTATTTCATTGGTACATTTATTGTGTATGTGACAGATATTATATTGTTTAGCAAGGTACATGACTGCCTTAAGGATTGGCTGGTCGTTATCAGTAACAATTTCTTGCAACACATCCCAGTAGCATATGATGTCTTCAAAAATTCATTTGGCAACTGCTTCAGCATTTTCTCTGTGAAGCATGCAAAATTCTGGCTAGTGAATCAACAAACATCTGCCTTAAATAATATATTTGAAATGGTGAGATGAGAGCATGTGCATAGTGTCGATATAGATCTTGCTAAAGAACAGAGTGGGAGTGGCTACCATCAGTAGAATGTTGACTTTTGTGGTTTGATGAATCTGGCATATATGGCACATTCAAACATACCAAGCAATATCTGACTGATGGAGCTACTAAAACCGCTTGAGTTTAGGGCATATCTGATGAACTTCTTATATTCTGTGTCAGTTAAATTGTCAGGCTGCTTTAAGTTGGTAAGCCACTTCTTGATGAGGATTAACTGCTCATCTTCAGCTTTAGCCTTAGAGCTTCTAAGAATCATGGAAATAGGTTAATGTGCTGCTGTCATCACATAGTTCTGTTGGTTCATTAATATATCAAACACTATGCCACTCTGGCTCTTCATCTTCTACTTCATCCTCTTTGCTTAGCTCTAATATTTTTGTTGATATGTAGACATTGGTTGGTGGGAAAGATTTAGGAATATATGGTTCTATTGGCAGGAGGGCTAGATTCTATAGATGATTAGAATGAAGGAGAGGGAGCAGGATCTGGATTATGTGCATGAAACCATGCATACAATCTATCCAATCTTCAAACATGTCATTATCACTGTCATCAGGATCAGGATCATCAGGCTGGCATGAACATCAGGATAGTCCATCAGGACCATAATGTGCCTTTGACATGCACAAGCTCAAAGTGGAACATAAGGATCGCAACAACCAAGCAATTCATACTAGCCAATGGCTGCACATCAGGGTTTGCAAGCATTCCCTTGATGTACTTTACATTGACTTCCACTATCAAGTTGTGCATGCTGATAAGATACATGTGGTATGCCTGGAACACTCTAAACAATCTGTAAAGCTCCAATTTGGGCTGACTATAGCAGGATTCTCTATCATTGAGCATAATTGAACTGAAGCAGTTATACTGCCACTGCTTACAATTGTCCACTAAGTATTGGCAGAGGAAGAAACCAACAGCAATATAAGATATATTGGTAGCAAGGATGACTGGATTGGGAGACTCATAATCTATTGGCACAAGTGGTTTTGTATCTTTCAAGGCCTGTACTAAGTCCTTCTAGGTGGCCATCTGCAGTACTTCAAACTCAAACAGGATGTCTTTGCGAGTTAGCTTTACAATTTGGTGGGCATGGTGTGCAAAGTTTTTGACAAAAATGTGAAGCACACCAATCATCCCTAAGAAAGTGCAAACTTTGTAAAGCAATTGACATGGGCCCCAGCATTTGAGTAGGATTAGGTGGCTACATGTCTTGCTGGCATGCAGACATGGCCTAAGATCTTAAAGACTTCCACACAGAGAACTAGCTTATGACCTGAAAATGTTCTGCTGCAATATTTCATGCACTGAAGGACATGATTCAATACCTGAAATAACTCCCATAGTGCAAGCCAAAAGTTTGGGTTGGCAGGATGCTTAGTAGAAACTCCATCAATAAGTTTCCAATCTTTTTGGACCTTTAACTCCTGCATTGTCAATGAATGATAGAACAAAGTGAGGAATCTCTAGCTGGAGTATGAAAACAACATTGTCATGAAAGATTGGAATGGAGTTTTTCCAGCCCATCAATAAGGTAACTAGATGGAATGCACCAAAGGGAGTCTGAAAGGTGGTCAAATTGTGGGAGAAAAGAGCAATCAAGTGTTCATTGTATCTAATGTAGAGATCAAGCATGGCACCACAAATCCACCCACTGAAAGATTCTGCCACATGGTCTAGAAAGGGCAAAACACCCAAAAGGTGGATTGTGATGGCTATGGATGATTCTGAGCTTTCCATTCTTTTTCAACACACAGAATCAGTGAAAGCAGTATGAAGAATTCGATAGCTCATACACACCAGCATTAAGCTTTTGGTGAATGATCTTACAGACTTCAGCTTCTAGGCCAAGCAGTATGAGTCAGTTATGCTCTACTTATGGAACATGCAGAATAGTTGGAATAATGACCAGCAGGAAGAAAACAATATTGAAACTTCCCTGCTCAGAATCTTCCCAGGCAAAGGTTTTTTTCTATTTTGCAATGAGATCAACTAGTACATTTAACTCATCAGCAGTAAAGAAACTGATGTCATGATCTTTGACAAATTTTTCTTTGTGCTCAGCAGTAAATTTCTCTGTCAGTACAAACAGTGGTGGATTGGAGTTTAATGAAGGCATCTCAGCTAGCAGATCTCTAATTATTTTTTCTCTCAATGCAGAAGTCTTTGGATACACTTCCTGCAATCATTCTGGTTTTCAATGCTACTGGCTTATATTTCTTTTTTGTTTGAACCCTTTTTTGCTTGACTGCTTCAGCAGGAAAGGATGATGCTAAAGGAAAAGGGGAGGCAAAATCTGATGGCCTGATAGGAAGTGAGTTAGTGGGTGGAAAGGAAGGGGAAGGGTCTACAGTGATTTTTGCATGTGATTTATTCAGAAAATTGAGTCAGAATGCATCTAAAAAAAATCTGCTGGAACTATTAGTGCTAACATCTTTTCTGCATCTGCCATATCATAATGTGGTACATTATATGTAGGGGTTGTTTAGATGTAGTATGTCCAAGAATAAACAAATTGGTAGCTAGATACGTATTGTCTGGCACTATCTGTTGGAATAGTTCCAACATGGTTAGATATAAATGCACTAGGGCAGTATTTTCTTTGGAGCAAATGTATTTGTGGAAAAGAGCATCTGCATTAGAGTATGTAGTGGGAGTGTCTGAAGTGGAATGGACAAAATTATTATCTACATCACAACAAGAAAGTACCTCATCATCTAATACCATTGCAGAAACTATTTTTGCAGTATTATTCTGATAATCATACTCAATGGTGAGAGCAACATCTTCACTATTGCTGTCAATTGCTTCATTGATGTCTATGAAAGCACAGCACTGGTTTGGAAACAACTGGGATGTACTACAGTGTTAGTTGCTGCTGCCACCATCTTGATCTATGGGCAACTGTTGAAACCATTTGCATTTTGTTGGAATTGGGGTCTGTGATGGTAATGGTAGTTTCCATGGCAGAGTAAGTTTTTACTCTGCTGCAGGTTACTACGTCAAATAGACAACTCAGTAGTATGTCATATGCTGGCAGGCAGATGATGTGGATCTGGAGGTACAAGATTAAGTCTTCAATAATGCAGTGTACATTATGAGCTAGACCAAGGGATGCATCAACTGTCTCATTGGCAGATTGCATATGAAGAATGATTTTGGGATCGTAAGAGATTCCTAGGCCATGCACCACTTCTTCTGACATTGAAATGATCTGGGAACCACTGTCCAGAATGCATTTGATTTTTCCTTTGCCACCAATGATGGTGACAATGGATCTCAGAGTGTCAGTGTCCTTCACAATGATTAGTCGCTTGGCAACCTGTCCTTGCAGAAGGTTCTTGAGGTAGATGTCAACAGGATCTACTGACATGTTCTTGACCATGGCAGCTGCAGAAGCCTGATTGCTTCCTAACCACCAGTTTTTGCCTATATTCTCAAAGAAAAAGGTGGACTCATTAGTAATGGATGATAATGCATCATTTATATCATTGTCAATGATTTTGGTTACTGCCACCATTGCTACTAGCTGGCAGCAGGGTGTAATAATGTTGCAGAGTTGATTTCACACTTTGAGAAACAGGGCCAATAAATCACCCACAGATACATTTTTGACCTGCAAATTTAGTATACCCCCCAAAATCTCAGTGGTTCTCTCCTTTTCCACTTCGATGATGAGGGTTATGTTTTTGTAAGTGAAATCTGCCTTTTTGCCAGCTACCTTCTTGGTTGGAGTAAGGGTGGACAGGTGGTTTCAGATCTGCCTCAGGGTCTGG
>JAGGAR010016171.1:0-16061 GCA_017657315.1 Termitomyces sp. K1Ag
GCCTGGGACTGCCTGGGATCGGCTGGGAGGCTTGACCTGGGATTGACTGGGAGGCTTGAAAAGGGTAGTCCCCTGACAGCATGGCCCAAAGCTGGGCACGACCCCTTTGATGAACATCTTGGAAGTTGTCATCGCAGGTGATGCAGAAGAGGAGGGACCACTCAGACTTCCAGGCATCGAGAGCGAGTACACGGTGCGTGTGTTGGGTTCCCCGAGTTAGAGGCATGGATTGTATAAGCTGTCACAAAGTGCAACATGAACGTTGGCATACCTGTGTGTTCTCGCACAACAGACTAGGATAATTGCTAAGAAGCCATGCATAGGTGTATTGGAACTGTTTGAGGAAGAACTGGTTCTTTGCTATGGCACATGTGATTTGATCCTGCATCAAAAGTCATGCTGTCGTTCCATCTTGTCTGTTAATCCCTGTCTAGAGCTCAGTCTGTTTTGAAAGTCTAAGCCTCTGATGACATCGGAGACTGTCAGCAACACACCATGGTGAACTGTTTGCATATTTGTAAATAGATGGCAGGTAATGCTCATTGGATACCAAACAAGTGGGAGAGAGAGAGCATGTCGATGAGGGTCACTGGGCTCATACATATGTACAACGGATCCAGAGTGCACAAAGTCCCTGCAGGTTGCACAACATGGAAAAGATACAGCTATTCTGTTCACTAGACAAATGTAGAGTGCTCAATCATTGAAAAGTTGGGCAGCTTTGAGAAGGGTGTATAGTCAAGCGACCAAGAAGGTTGGCTTGCATTGATCTCTAAGAAAGATTGGACATGCATTGTATAGGAGAAGATGAGTTGCACGCACGTGGATATATTGTATACAGCATGTAAATATTCGCTCAAAACGTGCGAGCTCATGTTGGCCTTAATCTGGAATTGCGGAAGTCAAACCCAGGAACAAAGTGATTGGAATACTGGTGACATGCGGGTTAGAACGCTCTGGTGGGCTACAACAAAATGATTGCCAGTGTGCACAACAAGATTGCCATCATCAAAAAGAAGGGGCATGGGTGTGATCTGACGCTCCAGTGCCTCAAGGGAGATGTGGGTATAGATTTCTGGGTCACTATTGAGTGCTATTGAGTACGGAGCGCAGTGACATAGGAGATATGGTACAACAAAGGGAAAAGGAGACTACCACTATTTACAGCCGATTGCAAAAGACAAACTCAGATTCAGTTGATATAGGTGGCCTGGAGGCACCTTGTTTGCCCCTGAAGCCACCACTCCATGTCCTGACCCATAATGCTCAACTCACTTGGAACTCCTATGGGTTGGGTTGTTTTGCCATAGAGGTAATACCGGAATCCACCACCATCATGGAGGAGTCGTGTCATCCTGGGACAGTTAGAATGATTGGCACAACAATGTTTCTTGTATTGGTGCCAGGGCACCAGATTGGTGCTGTAGTTGTAGCCACGCTGACTGTATTTAATGAGGGCAGTGGCAAAGTGCAATGCTTGCCATCCAGGAGAGCAAACAATCCACGTATTGACAAGGTTCTGATAGTTAAAAGTGAGTTCAGGATAGGCGCAATAAATTTCATGACCTGACATGTAGTTCATAACCACAGTCAAATGAGATGAAACAATGGGGTGGAGAGGATTTGGGGAGCACATGACCACAAATTTGACCATGGCTCATCCTGAGCATAAGCAAACAACTTCCACAACGTCTGGCAGTCTCAGAAGAGTGGACCTATGAGGGTGGTCAAAGCTTGTCATCTTATAAGTAGTCCTGAATGCTTCGACAAGTACATCATGTGTGTGAGCAGGAACAGCAATGTCAAGGTCATTTGGCATATAAGTCCAGGGGTTGAGCAGCAGGGGAACTGCTGATCTGAAAACAACTGCGCCATTTTGGTGAAGGAGCTAGAGGACGTGTGCCGCCTCAAAGCCAAGTCCTACAAAGACCTGCACAATCATGTGTTTCACGTGCTTGTGGATGCAGACATGGAGGGACAGGTTGGTGCTTGCAACAGTCGTGAGCTTGTGCAGGTTGAGTTGCTTGAAAGTCATCTCATGTATGTCTTGGAAAAGGTCCAGATAAAGACTGCTTTTGGTGATCGCTGACAAAATGGACAGTGCGATGTTAATAGATAGGCTTGACCAGAACCATTGAAACCACACTGACCTGCTGCTTTGCTGGATGCATCATTCAGTTTGGATGAGTTTTCTGTTGGAGTGGACATGGGAGAATGCAAGGGGGAGCCGACATGCGTAATGGTCCATGTTTGAAAAGTTTCACATGGAGTGTTACATTCCCCTTTTAATAGGAGGACAGGGGAACCACCCCCTCCCCTCTTCTGGCAGTATATGAGGGAAAGCATGGCAGTGGTTGGACTATAATGGATTTGTTTCCCATCACTCCCATGAACTTCAATGACTGTATCCGTCCAAATGATTGACGTCATGAGTTTCTGCAGCCTGTTCGCTTCGTTGATGGGGGTGTAGTCATCAGCATGGAAGGGTTGCGTATGAAGGTACACTCAACTGTGGTTGACCGGGGTTTGTAAGCAATGACACGCATCTGGGCAAGCCACCCTGACAAAGGCGCCCGCATCATCAAATATATTGTATTCAGTGACGTGACTGCGCCGATGAAATGGTCCACTTGCTCAACATGCTCTACGGCATCAAAGGGTATGTTGTTTCCAATGGCTGCAACATGAGGTTGAGCCATGTTCTGCATAGCCCATTCTTTAGCAATGTGCCACTCCCAGCACTGAAGCTTGACGTGTTGCTGCACATGTCCTATAAATACAAATGTGACACGCATTTCACTAGCCTTGTCACTCGATTTTGCGCTGCCTTTCCTCCAAAACTGGAAGATTGAGACAGATCACAGGAGTTAGGTGATGTGTGGTTAGGTATAGATTGATCCAAGGGAGTGGAATTTGACCTGGTCCGAACAGCGGTCGCATATGGGTTGCATCGGTATCTGCTGACATTGTACTATCTCATTTGCCACCGTTATTCCTCCATAAGTGGAACACAACTGTCAATGGATGATTGGCTTATGCAACCCAGACACAAATCAGAGGGGGAATAGCAAGAGCAGACAACAGTATCGCACGACTGATGGAATTCAATCAGGCAATCTGTGAGGTGGCAAGAGAGGTGCTGTTCAAGATGCAGGAGGATTACACCTGGTTTTGGCTTTTTACTGATCTGGATGAGGAAATGGCATGTATGGCCCCATTCAGTTGCGCTGCAGGTCATGAGATGATCCAAGCACATGTGTTAGGTAACCCCTGCCAGGACTGATTCAGCCACATGGAGGCTCTAACATCTTGAAAGGCAAGTTGGGATTAAATGTTGTGCCTTGAATGTAGTGGCAGGGGTCGTGCAGCGCACCGTGCCAATCAGGAGATTGTTTGGAGGAGGCTGCCAGCTCTGTTCAGTTTGACAAGCTGGTCCACGTTAGCAAGACTCAAAACTTGGGTAGGCAGGTTTGTTTGTGGCCCAGGTTATCTGCTGATTTTTAACTGCAACAAGTGAATGGCACCTCACATTGAGTACACTTTCTGTAATGATGAACATGTTGACTCAAGCCAGTATGAATGGTGGGCAATTTGGCATCTATGATAGATTTAGACTTTGAATGGGATTGTTTTGTTCACGTATCCTGAGCTCCTATTCTGTGAGGCATTTCTATCAAGAGGGTTGGAACAAACCGGTAGCAATGTCTACCACAATGGCTGACAATTTGTATGGCCTTCTTCCCCCAAACTTTTTTAATGGAAATCTGCATCTGATTGCTGGAAAAACTACAGTCATTATTCATCAGAGCATACCAAATCGCAATTCCCCTGGTCTCATGGAGAAATACACTGTAGAATGTGCAACTGGTAATTTTCTGACAATAAAGGTGGACAAATCACCCCTTGAGCTGGTGGTGTATGCGTGCGCTGTTTATGGATTGATCAAGTCAGGTCTTTGTGCAGTTTCATAAAGTGTTGCTGACAGAATGTGTAGTCCTTATGATCTTCAGGCACCTCTCGAGGTTGGGGTTATTTGCGCACTGTTCCGTCAGGCGAGACGTTATGGCAATGTTGGCCTGTACAAGAGTCTGGTTATGCAGGTTGCACAAGAAGTTCTCGCCCACACTGGAGGAGGAGCATGTCCTGTTGGAACTGTGGGAGATTGGTATTGTCCTGTACCAGGGTATGTTGTTCAACATGTGCTGCATTGTCGAAGAAGAGTGTTTGTGGACAAGCTTGCCAATTATATGTTTGCAAATGGTGGAACAGCACTACATTGTGAGTTTATCACATGGTTAGGTAAAGGGAGCGTTAACATTTAAACAATTGTCTGTCTAGGGTCAAATAGAGTGTGGGGTCCATAGACCTGATCACACCATCGCCCATGTTTCAAAGGTAATCAAGGATATGCTGGTGCTGTCTTACCCAGCAATACATGCCACCATGCAAGAACATACATTTTGGTGGTTGGTGGATGGAGGCATGTCTGCCTGCTGCATGTGTTACATCAGCGGTGCATAGGAAAGAATTGGAGCAGATGGTGTATAGCAACTGGAAAACACATACATTTTCCTGCAGGAGGACCACGATGATTTCAGCACTTGCGCCATGGGATTAGTCATGGGTGAGTGATTTGTGTTGCGATTGCCACACGTGGGCACAGACCCAACACTGAAAAGGGAGGGCAAATTTGATGGAGCATCTGCCAGTGTACATGGGCCTAGGTTCTTGGGATTCATTGTCTGATAATGAGGATAGAGCCATCACTAGGCAAATTGGATCATGATGTTTATATAGCTATCTCACACATTTTTGAACACTTTGGGAGAATGTGTATTCGTTTTTGCTCCTATTTATTCATGCCAGGCTGTGTTGTGTCCTCCTATTTCTTGCTTCCCTTCTGCCCCTCACACATGGGAAAAGACAATACCATTCGGCTCCCAGAGGGGGCTCGGGCTACTTTCTCTGGTGTGTGTTTGTTGTCATGGCACAGATGCCACATAAGTTACGTAACTTATCAGGGCCAATGAGGCAGCCGGGGACAGCTTTTGTAATGCTGCCCTTCGAAATCAAGGAGGAAATCCTGTGGAAATTGAACATCACAGAACTTTGTGCACTAGGAGTCTCGTGCGCCTCACTGCGGTGGAACATTAGGGAGCACATACAGGTGCTAGTCAACAAATTTGTTAACAACGTTGGATTTGAGTTTGGTTTTGTTCAGACAGTGTTGCGCAACACAGGTGCAATCATATCTGGCTCGGTGGCGGTGATGGTGGTAAATCTGTGTACAGTGGGAAACACCACACAAGATCTTGACTTGTATGTCCCTTGGGGTAGGGGTGAGGAGGTCGTCGCGAAATTCCAAGAAGAATACGAGTTAGGTATTGTCAAGGGTCCAACTCATGGGAGATATACTGAGGTGGAGAGCATCATAACCTTGATAGATAAGGCAGAGACCAAATGCCTGAAAGTATTTAATTGCAGCACAGAGAATTCAGTCCCTGCAGTCCTGGTGGGACATTCAACGGTGGTGATGAACTTTGTTTCTATGTCGGACATTTGTTGCTGTCACCCCAATTTGATGCTTAACTTCTTAAACCTCATTAATATGAATGCGGCGTGGGCCGTGGCAGACGACAGGCCACCATATAAACTGGGTGTTAGAAAGTATGCTAGAAGGGGATACTTCTTCAGCGCATCTATCACAGAGTGGGAGGACATTTGGGACAGGCATCTTAGTGGACAGACACGGGCTCTCAGAGTAACCTTTGCCAATGGTTGATTAATGAGCAATGGACTCAAATGGTATTTATGAGAAACAATGGTATTTGTGATCTAATGTATGGAAATGACTTTTGTGCGATCTATGCCAAAACTCTACAATATGAGGGATTGTCAAGTGGCAATACCATGTGTGTGGACTTCACGCACCTGGGTTTCTTGAATGTAGCTGAGTTCCTGCCAGTCAGGAAGGTCAAAGTTTGTGTACAACAGGGCCCACATAGCAATGTGTCTTCGTTTGTAGATCATTTTGCAAGTTTCATCACAGTAACAGCAAAGGAGGCCAGATCATTCTACTTTCCAGGGATCAAAAGCCACAACATGTCATGCATGTGTTTGACCTCGGACGTGGGAGGGAGAAATGACTCATTGGTGTATCAAACTCTTGGTCTGTTTACAGAACCCAATGCTCTCACAACCCATGCTTGGGTAGGTTATACCCAACCAAATGAAGTTCTCAAAGAACTGATGCACGAACAACTTCTGCTTGGTGGTGGCACAGGTGATCTGATCATCCAGAACCAGCACAGCAAGGGTGCCATTGGCATGGACAATGCTTTGTTGGATTTCCGTCTGGATACAGTCGGTTATTTGTATCTGGGGATGGAGGTAATGCCTCACCATTGTGTGTATTTTGCAGATGTGGAGGTAGATGATGGGGAGTGTTGCAGCAAGGTTGAAGAGACAAGCGATCATGGTGGCGTCAAATAGGGTGCCTGGTTTGGACAGCATGATGCGTGGACGTTTTACAGCGTAATCTCTCGCAGTTAGACTTGAGGAAAAGGAGTCGGTAAAGGCTTGGACAATGGTCATGCCCCCATAAAAAGGGCCAAAAAGGAGGTGTGGGGTGTTTTGATCGTTTTTGTCTGGTGCAGACGACCTTGCGTCGTATTGACTGACGTAACTCTTGGAACCTATTTACATCAGCTAATGGTTGTAATCACATTCACATTGATGGCTCTCTATGTCTGCTGCTCTTCTGGAAACGACACTGACGAGAAAGCATGACGAGGAGTAAATTTGGAAAATCCAGAGGTGTGGAAAGTGCCCGTGTTTCATGAAATCTCAGCGTGGACACTGAGGGGGTGTGAATCAAGGTGTGGCGGGGTGGAACTCCATTTTATGGAAAAGGATGTGATAGATGTTGCCACGGAAGTGGATCGCAAAAAAGTTTGTTCAATTTGGGTATTTGTGAGTAGCAGGCGCTGTGGCCGGAGGGCACCCGTTGTGTTTATCTACAATGTTCTTTCACTATATAAGAAATGGTCATGTGAAAGTCATGCAAAAATCATGTGCCAAATCATGTGACCAACACGTCATGTACTATATACTAATAAGACCATGAAAATGAAACTAATCCACTCTCAGCCAAAATTGGGGCTCATCAATGTGAAGAATATGATGATTGCAATTGTGTCCCCACCTGGCTGCCAGTAAAGGAGCTCTCAGCTCTCAGGCTAGTACTACTCTCAAAACTGGACGTGACGCGGAGCTGGTAAAATTCAATATTTACTGGAGAACTCAGATTGCACAGCAGAATTGATACATATCACTAGGCACATGGTTTTGGCTGGAAATGCAAGCAGATGGAATGTTGTCACTATTGACAGTGAGCAGGTATGTCACTTTTTAAATTTAAGTATTTGCTGAGACTCTATTACATACGTTCTGATGATAGGTGAGTGAACTGCAAAACAAATTAGTATGACAATTGAGCACAAAGATCATCCATGATAGCACTCCTGTAAGGCCTCTAAATCCAGTTTCTGAGAACATTTCTGTGGCTGCTTGTGATCATGGTGTGTACCCAGGCTGCCAGTGTACCAAGTCTCACTCACAGTATAACTACTTGTATAGGTGTATATTACTATGAGGAAGGCTCTTCCAGACATGACCACAACCCATGACCAGATGGGAGTGGAGTGACTAGTTGGTTTTTGGTGGTTCCTAACCCTAGCATCAGCTCTCTGAATCATTATTTGACATATGTAACCAGTCCAGAGTCCAGATTTCAGTACATTACCCAAGCAATAACTGTGTCTTGTCTCTGTGTATTCTATCATTGTAGTTGTAACTATGCAATGCCCCTCTTGTCAAGCTCATCATTCCTCTTTGCTTCCTGACTCTGTCCATTCTCTGTTGGACCTGTATTGAGAATAGTGGTCGGGATGGAAATGTGAGAGATGGCATTGATTTTCTCAGAAAGTGCCTCCCTGCTATTGAGCGATGCAAGGAGACTATTGACAAACACTGGTTGATATCAAAACTTGGGCAGGTAATGACATCGAGAATTAAGGACTGGGACTTACAGTTGCTAAGTGGGAAGAAGATTGCCATGAATGCGAAATTACTGGGCCACTTCGATACGGCATAGCTTATAAGGCAGGCCACATGACATAAACTGACCAACCATCTGCATCAGCAAAGCTCATGTCTTAAGTAGTGACGTACGTTGTCAGGAGAGCTGGTTGAGTTTGTTGTCAATACTTGTCAATGCCAGTAACAGCCTGCCATGAGGTAGGGCATAGCACACACCTGTATTGATTGTGTACATCATGAGTGTATTGACAAGTGACTTAGTTCTTGAAATGACAATTGAGCCATTGGAGGGGCCTCAATAGCAATCTATGGAAGTTTACTTTTTGAACCCAGTGCGGCGGCGCCATAGATTGATGCACAGGAAGGTTGCAATAAGTGTGTCAGCTGCTATAGCACTTCCAAACCCTATGTAGAGCATGTCCTTGCAGAATATTGGAAAGGAGATCAAGTGCTTGTATTGGTTCGACATACTGATATTCTTGAGAGGTTGGCTATTATCCCCATGTACCTATAATTTAACAAGCTACATGAGCATTATATGCATTTACTCAAAGGGTCAGCACCTACGCATATGTAGTAAATGCTTGATAGTGATCATAATTTAGGTTGGCTGACATATATTGGCAAAGCAAAAGTCACTCACCAAAACCAGTTGCTGGGGAACGTTCCAGTTATTGAGTTTAGGCAATTGAGTTCTTGAGTGATCATACCAAAGGCAAGAAGAGATATCAAAGCCTGTCTCATTGATTAGCTTATTGGAAAATGGATAAGGGCTCGGTGCTTACAATGCAAATGACAAGAAAATTATTTTTCCCGGACACTAAGTATGCAGGGTACCTGATCAGGGCAAAGTTCTAGCAATGAAGATGCATTTACATACAAAGCCAGACACGGCGCATGAAAACCCTGGAACTCAATGATATTCACTTTTTGACGAGTTGTCATTAGGACACAGCGCACCATCGGACAATCAAATCACTGGTAGTCTACGCAAAAGTTGATTGAGGTTTCAGGATTTCTGTCTTGACATTGGTGGTACAAATTTACCGAGACATATACTTGCACAAGGAAGCTCCTGTAGGCATTCATTAGAAGTGTGATCAGACTGAAACTTGAAAGCCTATGACCTACCAAACCGGTGAGGCAATAGCAAAGTAATTTCCAAAGTTTGAAATTGTGTAAAAGTACAGGCCATGAACGATGAGAGCCATATGGAAAGTGTCCAGTATCCTGGTAATGGATCGGAACTTCACAAGTAGTTCAAGGTGCGTGTGGCCAGTCTTCATACCAAAGAAGAAGTATCTGTTTGCATGATGTCAGATGAGTTGATGCAGTGCAATGTTGCAGAGAATGGAAACATACTACTGTCTTTAACCATTTTCCATCTTTTTGACAATTCATGAAGTACACGTAGGACTGAACACAGGTTATACCATAGAGGCTGGAGGAGGAGGATGATCAGAATAATGCTTCAGGAATTTATGGAAAGCATAGTACATTCCAGTGACGATTCCGCCAATGAAGACTGCCCCCAGTGTGTTATCCAGCGGAATCAGAGTATGGAAGGTAGGCGCCATTTCTCAAGATCTTGCAAACAATGGTGTATCAGGGGGGCAGAAGAAGGGATGTGATTAGCCTGTTGTCATTCCAGGTTGGTCTCTTATACTGGCTGTAAGGAGTTCCGTGACGTTGAGAAAAGAGATACTGCTTTAACAATACGTTCTTGCAACAATCAGCTGTTCATGGGTAAAGCCCCACCATATCTTTGTCGCATTTCTAATTGCTATATCAACCACTGAAGACTGATGGATCAAATCCACGTACTAGCCTGTCATAGTAGACATTTCGTTGATGATTTTGCTGAGAAAGACGCTAAGCAAGGCGTCTCCGAGCACACTAATCAGCATAATCAAAACTCCAGCCAAAGCAGCTGGCAAAGACGTTTCCTTAGAGTGTACTACTACTACTACTACTAGTAGTAGTTCAGTCCCTAGGAAACTTAACGTAGCTGTCCAGTCCTGAGAAGGAAGTGATAAGAATGGGGCTTAATCATGATAAAACTCGATTAGTTGTGCACTGATGCAACGGCCGGGTTGATGTAGTGATCCGTCACGGTCTAGCTGAGTCATGCCTGTGCTATTCTTAACCTTTTCGGAATGCCATACCGTCCCAGCTGGATCGATATTGGTGTCTCTGCTTAGTTCCCTTGGTGGCAGAACTCCAACAGGACTAGTATGTAACCGTTCCGAGTCCGAGATGTCCAATGGCTGTGTGGAATCATTTGAATCTTCCGCTCCATTGCCATCTAAATTTATACGTTTTGAATCATTCCGAATGCTCAGGTCGTCCCAGGCTACTTACTAGTACTTCTCTGAAACGAGTCAGAAGGTTATACGTGTAACATGTCCCGATAAATACTTTGGATTGTTGTCAAGATTCGTAGATGAACGAAAATGACAAGATAAACTTGAGATAAGAATGCTCGAGAGTTCGGAGGCTTAGGGGATCAAGCAGGGTAGGGAACCAAGATGCTGTGTTGATGATACGAGGGCTCTAGTACGAATACATGAGAAACGAGGAGAATCGGAGCTGTGATAATCAGATGTCAGCGGTGAGATGTGGGTCAATCTCCGGAATGGATGTAGTGTCGTGAAGCAATCATGACAATCGTGAGTCTGTCAACTTGGATACTCATAATCTGTGGATAATCTTTCCATTTTGACAGCTTACTACCCTGAAACCGTGTGCACATAAGCCCTAATTCTCGCCTAGCTCTCTAGACAAATCACTGATTAAAGAAGCCGAGCCATCTTCCACAATACATTCTTTCATCAGATCGGCAAGATCGGTGTGCACCACCACGAGCAACAGTCAGGCAGTCTAGAAAGCCGGAATCCCCGTGTTATGCAACGTCTGCATCATAGACAAGGACGAAGAGAGGGATATCAAAACACGAACACATGCATGATGGGAAAGTAAAGGTATAGCAGGGAGGGTGGAGATAATGTATTTGAAAGGCTGTACACAGCGTAGACAATTTTCTTTGTACAGATTCCAGGGAAGATTTGAAGCTAGTGACTAGTTTCCAGTTGGCGATGGGAGTGTACCGTATACGTGCGCAGTGCCATGCATTCAAAGCTCAAAGCATCCTTGGTGTTTCCTTGTATAGACTCGGATGTCGCAATCAATCGAAATCGGAGGACCTGATAGCAGGACCGCAGGTGAGTATTTCGTTGGGTTCGACTGGAAAGAGGAAGGCGAATACGTCTGCCCACGTGAAAGAAAGAAAGAATTCGGGTGTGCGGAGTTTAAAAGGTCGCTGTGTACACTGTACGGTCGAACGTTGAACGTTGAACGGCGCGATGCTGGATGCAAAGGTGGACGCAATCATTGGCGCCACACTCTACTGTACCTGAAGAGCAGCTTGTCTTCTCACATAGCTGGAGGGGCTGTACTCTCGAATCGAACTTGCCCTCCGAGTCGACGGGGACCACCTGTGGAGGATCCGGAAAGGACTCGGATGACGTCTGCAGCTGCAGCTGCCTAAGTACACGGTGAGGTTGAAAAGGTTGGCGACTTTTGCGGGTGGTTTGAAGGTCGCGCGGGCGCCACAGGAGCTAAAAGGACCTACGCTCGACGGGTGGCACCAGATACCTGTGGTGATGACACCTAAGTGGACGACGATCACTCGGTGTACTTATCGACTCTGCGCGGATGCTTGGTCACGGTGTGCCAACTCTCTTTTCATGGGGACGTATTACTATAAAGCAGAGAGAGTCGAGACAGGCGTTCACGTTCTTTCCTTCCGAGTCTGAATTCGTTTCCACCCCACTGCACCCACTCTCTAGCCCCTAGATTATCATCTGACACTAAGCGCGTTACCCAGCGTCTCTTTCTCTTTGGTATTTCACACTGTACTCCCCTCCTCTTCCCCGCGCCTTGTCCCACTCCCACGAGCCCTCCTCTCCCGCCCGTCCGCGAGCCCTCCTCACCTGCCCGTCCTTCTCCACCACGTCCCACTCCCTCCAGAGCAGCGAACTCGGTGTTCCAGTCCCCTGGGCCGCTGAAATATAGTACAGAGATTGTCAATAAATGTGAGTTAGACGGTGACCACGAGGTGTACATGTGCGAACTTGAAGCCTGAGGGAAGACGGTTGCCGCGGTGAAACTTGAATATCAATAGGCGCGTCGGATACATTATATATAGTCACTGAAAACATGAACATGTTCATATATTCATTTGCAGGAGTACTACTGTACTAGTGCCGGCCCGGGCGAGTGAGTACTTACTAGTACGATCTCAAATGTCGAATCGAAAAGTCGGTTTCTCCACTGGCAACACGAATCACTGGCACGATACACTAATCCCGCATAACTACACGTTGTGCATTCCGATGGGCCCTTTGCTCAGGCTCGCGCGGCCTCTCGATTGCAACATCAGCCAACGAACCTGAAATCGTTCTCACATCCCAGTCGGATCTGGCAGACTATACATCGTCCGAGTCGATCGAGAAGGGCTTGTTGCCACTTACGTCCTTCCTCTGACCGTACGTGCCGCAGATTGGCCTTGGCCGCGGGATAGTGATAGCTTATGCTCGATGATTTTCTTCGTGAGTTTCTTATATATCTATACCCGTAAGTATGTATCTGCCAGTGAAGAACAGGGTTGTCTACACGCCTGGCTGAAGAAACTCCGAGTCTCAGGCTGTGACTCGTCCGTGCGCACTGGGAGCTGGTGAGATTATTCACAGTACCGGAGAATTGCACAGCAGAATTCGAAGTAGTAGTATTTACTGTGATATCACGGTTTTCATTTCATTATCTACTCCGATTCAGACTCTGCTGCATCATCATGATCATGATCATAAACCTGAATATGGTATGTACGCTCAAATAATGATAGGGCTATAGCTAGCGAACGCGGGAATACTTACTTGCTTACACGATACTTGAGGCTTGAACGCTGAGTACCGAGAACTTGAGCACGAAAATCGCGCGTGCCCCCGCTCTGATAACCGTTCTGATCAGGGTACTTGTTGATTCTGATTTGAACCCGGGCGCCCGACTTCGACAGTTCTTTCGAGTTTCGAGCAAGGAGAGCGCGCCGGCGACGCAGACGCAGACGCAGACCTTGGATACATGTACAGCTCGATTTGAGTCACGGTGGAGAGTGGAGATGTAGGCCTCTGCGTTGAATTCAAATCGAGGAGCCGATCTGAGAATGTCACGGTGCTGAGCTGCAGTGGATATGAAAGTGTTATTAGTACTAATAACTTATAAGAGTCTGGCTTGCAGACACGATGCATCTAGGACGGCTTGAGCTTGATGCATGATGCTTGATTTGATGGCCAGGCGATAGATGGATGGAGCCGTTGCTTGGCTCCCCGCGACGACATCCGAATACTCAAGCTAGATCAAGTGACGGACGCAAGTGACGTCGAGCGCGATGAGATGACGTTTGCTCGCACGTGGGAGTGCGGAGCTTGAACGGGTTGACAGATCGATTGCCAGTGTTGATCTCGGAAGACGACTTTTGCGGCGCGATGCTGCAGTGGATCGTGCGAGGGGCGCCCGCGACCGCCGCGCCACATTCTCCTGTCCGCGCTAGCTGAGGCTTGTCTGCACGCCTAGCTAAGCTGGGGGGAGTGTACCCTCGAACCTGCGCTCGACGGGACCAGGCACCTGCACCTGTGGATTCTGGGTGATGACATCGACAGAAACGACGATCACTCCTCGGATGTACTTAGTGCGAAATAAACTTTGGCCAAATCAAGTCAACGGACTTCCTATTCTGCGCTTCTGGCTTCTTGCTTCTTCCTTGGTGTGGCAGTTGTCCTTTCCGCGGGAAGCGTAATAAGTATAAAGACATCTCGACCCGGGGCGTGCGCTTTCCTTCCTTCTGGATTCAACTTTTTTTTCTACCTAGTACCCCCGCATCACTTTGACTTGACTTGACTCTGACACTAAGCGCGTTACCCAGCACCCAGCACCCAGCAGCACTCGTCTCCTCGCAATCGCAATCGCTATCTTATATCTGTACCTGTACCTGTAAAGTCTAAACTATCCAATGACCTCCCCTCTCCTCCCTCCTCTCCCCGACTCCCCCGCCTCCTCGCACTCCCGCGAGCCCAGTTCCCCCGCCCCGGCCCGCTCACCACCGGACAACTCCTTCTCCACCGCGTCCCTCTCGCACTCCCTCCGCTCGCACACCACCTCCTCGGCGTTCCAGTCCCCCCGGGGCGCCCGCTCGAGGGAGAGCACAGACGGCAGCCCAATCCGCCTCGACTGCACGAGCGACGAGGACGAAGACGACTCGTCGTCCGACATCGAGATTTATCTAAACTCGCTCGAGATGGGCGAACCGTCGACGTCCCTTTCGCTGTCGTCGCTGTCGTTGTCCCGCAGCCAGCCCATTACTTTTTCACGTACGTAACGTAACCCCCGCGGCTCTGACGTCTAATAACAATAACGTACTGATTCGAACTGTTCATTATATATAGAACCCACAGACCCGCACTCGCCGATTCTTCCACTTCCCCTGCCAGTGCCAGCTCATTTCCAGAATCAGCCTCAGCCTCAGCCTCAGCCTTCGATTGTCACTCAGCAAAACCAGAACCAAGCACAAGCCCAGACTCTTATTAATATTAGCAGCAGCAGCGTGTCCTCCGTCTCGCCTCCTCTCCCGCCCGCACCAGCCCAACACACGATCCCCCTCCCCGACCTCTCCAGTCCCGAACCTTCCCATTCCCATTCAAGCACGACCTCCAACCTTATATTCGACCCTAACCCCGCGTCCCTCTCTTCTCTCCCCTCTTCCCTCCCCACCTCTTCCCTCCCCACCACCCTGGCGAACCCCACCCCATCCCTCAACACCACCCCGCACACAAACCCCCCGGACCCAACGCTCCCAGATACAAAACCAGACAGCACAGGCAAAACGCCCAACGTGTACATCAACGGGCTCCCGCCTCATTTCCCTGAAGACCAGCTGTACGCGCTCGCTGCGCCGTTTGGAGCTGTGAGGAGCGTCAGGACGTTCACGAGGCATGTTAGGGATAGTGAGAGTGGGTATGGGTTTGTTTTGTGAGTGTCTAGCGCCGGGCGCTTCGTTTTTGCTGTTCTTTGAATTCCTTCCCTGCTTTTCTTTTCGTTTCTGCTCTTTTTTTTTCGCTTTTCCGCGTTTTTCCCCCTTTGTTTTCGTTCTTCGTTCTTCGTTCTCGTTCTTCGTCCTTTATCTTCCGTCGTTTCGTTCTCGTTCCCCTTCCTCGCTTTCTTCCCCCTTCTCCCCTCTTCTCTCCATTCTGCGGTTTTTTTCCCTCTTCTTCTTTTTCGTCGTTTCTTTCCTCTTCAAGTTCTTTCTACTTTGCCTTTTTTGCGTCTCTTGCGCTTTTTGCCTTTTGCTTTGCCTTTGCCTTTGCGTTTTGCGTTTTGCGTTCTGAGTCCACGTCTTTTTTTTTTTTCGCCGCTCTTACGTACATCGACCCTCACACTTACACCTCACGCTTACACTTACGCATACGCTTACTCACGAACCCACTCTACAGGTTCGAGACCGTCGAAGCCGCGGAGAAATGTATAGCGTCGTTGAGGAGGTATCGGAATTTACATCCTACGTTCTCCAAGGTACGTTTTTTCTTCGTCTACTCCCGCCCCTTTCCTCCTGCTTCCCTTATCTTTCCCCTTCCGCCTCCCTTCCCATCCTTGCTCCTTCCGCCTCTTCCCCTCTCCCTTCCCATCCCCCTTCCCCCTTCCCCCTCCCTTCCGCTCCCTATCCTTTCCCCTCTGCCGCTCCCTTCTCTCACCTCCCTCTCCTTCCCTATCCCTTCCCTTCCCCTATCCCTCTTGCCCCTCCCCCCCCTCCCCCCCCCCCCTCCCCCCCCCCCCCCCCCCCCCCCCCCCTCCCCCTCCCCCTCCCCCCCCCCCCCCCCCCCCCCCCCCCCACCCCCCAACCACACCCCCCC
>JAGGAR010016172.1:0-15964 GCA_017657315.1 Termitomyces sp. K1Ag
TCTGGATGTGACCCATCATCACGGTGGCTGACTTTATTTGCATATGTTTTACGCCAGGCCTTACGGAGTGGTTGAGGAAATTGTTGTCGGTGAATTATCGGAGTATTATAAATCACACATTACAAATCAAAAACTTGAGTAGGTATAATGTAGATTGAGCATTGCGATTTCCTCAACCACGCAGTAAGGCCTGGGTAGGAGGCTGCTTTCTAACCCTTTTTTGTCGCGATGTTTCTGAGATCCCCATGTTAGATTTTCCGTGTCCGCGGAATGCCTGCTCTACCTCCATAACTATCCAGAGGACAGGCACCGACGCAAGATCCTTGTGAGTGATTCAAGTTGCTGGTTTCAATTTGATCTCAAGCACATTCTGACTATACGTCGTGATGCTAGGTCACATTCTTGTGGTTAATCGATTAATCATCCATTCTCGACCTGTAGCAAACTGCGCCTCTGATGTCAGTTCGTCTCAGGGTCGTCGATTTGCTTCAGACAATTTTCACTTAGGAATGATTTAACTCACCGCCATACTGAGTCGTTAACCACACTTTGATTTTCCGTTCTCGTTAGACAACCTTTTGAACATCTTTGTTTGGGTGTATCGTTGGATCTTTCTGACATGCCTCTCTAGTTTATAAATTGGAAATGTTTTCAAGTCCTGTTAATAACACCCTTACATGGCTAGGCCAGTACATTGAGACATTGCAAAGCGTGAAGCTCCCTGTTTTCTACTTCGTCTCCAAAAGCTAATGACCCGATTATTTGCATATACCAACTCTTTTTTTGCCGTGTGAGTTTTCATAACCATATTCTTTCTTATCAATTCTGACTCATTGTTCTCATACTAAACGCACGCGAAAGCTTGCGCCTGCGCCATTCACTTGCGCTTTCTGACCTTATACGCGAGACAACTCAACTAAATCATGCGTACTTCTGACAGTATTAAAGTCGGTGTCAGTTCCACACCTGTTGGTGCGTTACTCTTTCTATGTCCAGACCGTTGCCCATAATTATCTGTTCATTTCTGAAGCTCTTGGAGGACATACGCTACTCTTCGACCAGATCGTCAATGCCCGGAGCTCCAAGTAGCGTTATCAGCTACCAGATATAAGATAGTCTTCGGGGAACATGTGCCTCACATCATGTTGCTAACGTGTTAATTAGTATATTTACTTGCTGTAAGTATTATCGGTACGGTCTGCGAGCGAATAGCAGCCTGCATCGTAGTCTCCTACAGCAAAGCCTTATGCAGAGTATCAGATGACATGTGTAGTAGCGCGGTTTTTCGCGCTCCGCAACTGCGCGTGCTCTAAACCTTATCGGACACCTATCTTTCTCCTTGTTGTCTACCCATCGGCAAAATCATGAGCAGGGTTGTTCGTGCGCTATGTATCACTCCAAGTGACTTCGAATTCTAGTTTCTGTCGTTGTGAATGTCATGTGTCGAAATCAAGCGTGGATATCTTTGCTCCACATTGAATGCCGACGATGCCAACGACATCCGCCTATATATCTTTTGGATAACCAGATGACATTCATACCTTTCAAAATTTGCAAGATAATTTGTATTACTCCATTGACTCATAGGCTCTGGCGTGTTCTCAATTGAGTCACACCCTTAGGCCAATTGGGCAGAGTTTGCACGAGTGAGCGAAGCAAGACAGGCTATAGGATTCAGATACTATACTAATGACATTCAAATGTGACCAAAATCTCCTTTGTTTATAATTTACCGCGCGGCATGATATCACATTGGAAGGTGTCCGGAAGACTGAAGAAGTCAATATGTTGAGTTTGTCATAGACTTCTAGTTCTCAAGTACTCACGAGACCAGGCCAGACGAATATTCCACATGAATAGGAATTTCCAACCCATTCTCATCGACGCTATGCGTAATAGTGAACGATTTGATGATATTAGCCGTCATCAGGAAAATAGCATTTTCGGCGAGCATTCGTCCAGGGCACATTCTATAATCATGAGCATACATGTATTTGTGGCCAAAAGAATGCATACCTCCTTCCGAATCCAAAACAGTAGGTCATCGGATCTAATGTAGGGCTGTCTCCCAGGAAGCGCTCTGGGGCAAATTTATCAGGTGGGTATTCATCGTCCGGCGCATGTGCAATTGCCCTACATGAAAGGATGAATTATCTGTTAGAGATGAAAAGATGAGATTGAGCACCAGATGTTTGGGATGACTGTCGTGTTCTTGGGGATATTGTAGCCTGAGAGTAATACGTTAGCAATGAGAAAGACTCTGATTGATGGCGAACTCACCTCGATAGACATCGTCCTGGATTGATGCTCGAGCAATAGCCATCGGCAATGGTGGGTGCCACCGGAACGTTTCTTTAACGATGGCGTGGATATACGGAAGATTCTCCCGATCCGCAACAGTAGGTAAACGAGAACCAACGACTTTCTTCAGTTCAGCCTGCGCTATCTCGAGCTTGTCTGGATTGGTCGCCATCGCTAAGATCATGTTTAAAACAGCAGATGAGATCTAACGGACGTGAGGTCACTTGGGCGATTCATGTTAAAGAGTAAGGAATCCACGATACCACTTCCTGTCCAGCTGGACAATGCCTCAGCTTACGAAGTTACAAATGTTATATGGAAGCATACCAGCATACATCGAGGCGGCTGTCCACTTAAGTGTAGTTTCAAACTCTTTGTCGCTCTTTCTTTCCAGCGCAAGGTCCTCTCGCGTCAGAACATCCATGGTGAACGAGGGTTTTGCGAGTCCAGATTCCTAATGGAATGGTCTGTGCCATCTCAAAAAGTGGTTGAAAGGGGCCCACATACTATTCCTTGTTTTACGTAATCGAATGGTCTTTGAACGGTCTCAGCAACCATAGCACGGCCACGCTGCCCAGCGCGGTGAAAGGTTACGAATGGGGTCCATTTTGGCAGATGTTTCACTAAGGGGGCAGCAATTTAGCAATGTCACTTTCTGGGTTGATCGTTGCATAGCTTACGCGGGGGGATGAGATCGACTAAAAATGCTCCCGGTGTCACGGACTTGCTGACCATGTTCATTGTCCTCTCTGCGCTGACAATGTACTGTTCCCAGTGGAAGCTTCAGCTGCACATGATCAGAGTTTCGGAAAACTCACTGGATCCTCGGCCGAATCAACGTCGATGCCATATATAGTGCTCATAATCACTCGGCCGGCCGCGCTGAACAGTATCCATATTCAGGGAACTATAAGGTGCTGATTGAAAACTCAAACTTACAGTCGTACATGATCGACGAAAGCCTTGGGTTCTTGATGCAGAGAGTTGTTGAGTCTAGTAGCAATATCGGAAAGTGTTCCCTCGTATTGTCGAACCGTCTCGGGATTCAGTGCAATCCGTAAAAATTTACGATGAAGCCGCCAACGACGTCCATATGGTGAGAAGGCAGTGCTCTGTGAGATATTAGGATCTTGCCAAAGCAAAGAAAACGAGTGTTCCTAAACCATTATCAAGTCCATGAGTTCACTAGCAACTACGAAGAAGGGCCGGCCACAATAGGTATTTCCTTTGTTGGTGAGAAGGTCGTGCATCGACTCTAAGCTATTTAGGACTAAAATTGAATTACCAAAGCCGCGATAATATACGAGGTCCCCTAAACCGAAAAAATCCCCGAAGTGAATATCTTGGGAGGAGTGACAAACGTTGATACTGACCGTGCTCGGTGACCTTTGCGAAATGTTTCCAAGCATATTTCAGAGGGATAGTGAAGAGGTTACCTAGAACCATGCAGTTCAGGGTCGTGCCTCCCCGAAGGCGGACATTGCTCACCTATCACAGGATATGCAGTAGGACCAGGTGGAAGTTTCGTTGCACTCAATCGACGGTATGAGTAAAGTGCCAAGATAGACATAGCGGGCACCATGAGGGTGAAGCAAAGACTGGGACTGAGGTAAGACGACATAGATAAAAGCAGAGGGTGGCGAAAAGTCTTTCAATGAAAGGGTTTAAAAGGTTGCCCGGTAAGCACAAGCAGAAGACACATATGTATTTGGAGTCCTTTTTGGTTGTAGTGAGACTCAACGTTTCCTGTTGTCTGATTGTTCCTGCTCGGGATGATCAATGATTCTCGGCGGTGCCCGGTAAGCACATATCATGATGCTAATGACTATTTTGGGAACCTCTTTTCGTTGTGACTTAGTGAGATCTCGGCTGTTCCTGCTTGTTAATGGTCGGTCTTGTTCCTACTTCTTGATGCGCAATTCTGCTCGTTTATGTATAATGCAACCGAAGCTCACATCAGTTGGCAATTTCTATTTCCAGTCTGCTCGGCATTTCATCAATATCTTTCGTCACGTCTAAAAGGATTCATTTCGAATGGACAAGGAATGAACTGTGGAAACTTCATAGATCTCGGACATGATGTTCCTCCTCAGCGCTTTCCTGCCCTTATTCCGAAAGCTCTCGAATTCCTCGCTGACACCTAACCTTGTGCTTGATTTTTTCCATCGCGAGACACGGGCTACACATGCCATGGAACAACTCTCTCCCTCTCACCGCCCGGACGACCATTGCGAAGCCGTCAAACAAGCCGTGATGACGCTTTTGAATGGTGTTCACTATGTTCCTCCTGACTGTGACGCAGAGCGAAGGAAATTCTTGTTCGAAACGTTAAACTCGGAATTTGAAGAGTATAACCATAACCCTTGGTACGATGAAATGTGCCACCAGGCTTCTGCAATGGCAGAGGTACGTAAAGGTTTCTTTTACTAATTCACGGATCTAAATCAACCATAGCTCTCCTATCACGAGCACCCGATCGATGTGCAATTGCAGATTGCACGGTTTACATGGTACTCGACGCTTATTGGTTCATTCTGCTCTTCTCACCTCATCTAAAGGTTCATGCTCTATATTGATGATCTATGCGCCAAATTCCCAGACTCATTAGAAAAGTTCCAACAATCCATCCTCTTGGACTCTCACCCAGACCATGCTGTACTGGTCAAGTTTCGCAAGCATCTTGCCGATATGTACAATTTCTGGGATTTCATGCCCGCCAATGGCATAATTACATCTGCCATGGAGTTCGTCAATGGCTGCGCCCTAGAAGAAATGACTGAAATTCGCAACATGAAACTCTCTGTAAACGCTCGATCGTGGCCGTACTTTCTTCGCGCAAAGACTGGCGTCGCTACAGCATACGCCTTTATGATATTCCCTCGCTGTACAAACCCTCGTTTATCCGAGTTCATACAAGTCATCGGGGACATTAGCTTGTTCATTGATTTGACAAATGATGTGCTCTCGTGTGTTATGTCTTGCTTCCTCATTGCTATATTTACGAAAGGGACGTTCTTAGATTTTACAAAGAAGAACTTGCGGGAGAAACAAAGAACTACGTTCACAACGCGGCATATGTCAATCAGCTGTCCGTATCAAATGCTCTCAAGGACATTCTGGGTGACGCTTTGGATGCACAGGCTCGTGTATCTCTGACGCTACGTGACACTGATTCGTACAAGCAATGGTCAGCCTTCTTAAATGGATATGTGTGCGTAGCTTCAATCAACCCTCATTATCCTCATTCTGAGACAAAGAATCCATCCAGGGCTTTTCATATGACACAGAGGCGTTACCGACTTGTTGAATTGGGCTTGTAGATGGATCCCGTGCCAGGAATATACATCATTAAGTAGTAATCAAGCCCTTTGAGCGCTTATATTGAATTCAGGGATATTGGGGCAACTGAATTCTAGACATCATGTGGCACTGTTTCAAAGAATCTAAGATTGGCGGTCTGATGGACGGGATAAGTAATCAAACTTCCGGCATTTTTCTGATTCACGATTCAACGATTCAAATTCAGCCACACAAGAAAGCTAAACACATCGGTAATCACAACCAACCAACCAACCATTGAGACTGCGGCAACGAGCTTCAGACCTGGGGTGTGACTAGAAACGGATTCCCAGTACAACATCGAAGTGAAGATGGTATGAGATCTCTCCGAAACAAATCGAAAGCCTGGCTACTACAAGTTCAGCTCCCTGGCTAGGTCCACTAGCATACCAAATCCGATCTGAGGTAAATCACCGTCCATCCCGCCTAATTTCATCGTCCTGTCCATACTCCGAGTCGGTTTCAGACGTGGGTCCCTCAATTATTATCAACACCCATCATTTGATGTGGCGGTACTTCTATCCCGATAATAGGGACGATCAAGGCAAGTTTAAAGTTGGGCGCATTACGCAGTCGAAGCACACAGCACGCGGTTACGTGTAACTGACCGTTGTCTCTATCAGAAGCTCATAATGGAGCATCAAGATCTCAGTGTTTGATTCACATGTCTAGAATGTTGTGGGTGTAGTACATACATATGTGCTTCCGAGTTTTTCTAGTCTTCCCAAAACAAGGGTCGCGGCGAAGACCAGGTTTCGTGTTTCAACGCCCGTACACCACACACGGGTGCACGCTCTAATATGTACTTACCGTCAAGACATCTAATAGGAACCATAATGAGCAGGTCATGTATATGGTATGCAACTCTTTGGTATGTACATAACGTCACAATTCTCCAATACTACCGTTCTGATCACCCGTTTCGACTTCCGTATCTGGCCATAATCATCACTTGTACCTCCGGTGCTCAACCCAATGCAAGATATATACTTTACTGACCTTTTTCATTATATCAGTTGAGGCAGAGATACCACGCGCAGATTCTGTTAACAACCTCCCCCCATGACCGAAGGGTAACATGGTTGGCGTCGTGATCAGATGGGAATTTGTACCATCATGAACGTTTGTTGTGGATGGACTTCGTATAAAGATACCCAGCGCGTCCACATCGGATCTACATGCATGAGCTCTTACTGAGAATGACCTAGACGCTTGCAATCGAACGTGTTCGTACATATGTTTTTGCAAGTTTCCTCGTGCCTTGCCTCAGGCCTGGCCGTGCTATCATAATGCTGCTTCTGCTTGACCAATTAGCCGAGAGTCACTTTTAGACACCTCGAATGTGGGCGTGTTCTCCGCGCCTTGCCTAGCCGCGCCATCATAATGCTGCTCGTAGTCGAAACGCTTGTGATGTATCATCCCTGGATTCCCATTCCACTTTTCGACGTTTTGTGGGTACTTCTTCTGTCATGAGCGAACAGGATTGCATGCCTACTTAAGTTTATCTGGACCACAGTGGCAATCTAGTGCTTATTCTCATTGCGATGACCATTGGCTATTATCATCACAGCCACTGAAGCTTGAAGCTTCATTCCGTGGAGCGATCATCGTCCCACGCGCACGTCTTATGAAATCTCAGATCGACTCCTAGTGTACGTCCGAGTCGGGGCTGTACAAGCTTTGAACAGCCTTGATGAGCCTTGTCATCACAATTCCCTGATTTCTTTTCGCGTGGTCTTCTAGTCGCGATCCCAGTATGGAGTCCATCAAAACATTCAAATAGGTCCGATTCATCTTGAAGCTAAGACTATCCTCCGTCAGCTACCACTTCCACCAAATGGCGTCGACCGAGTCCCTGGGGAAGCAACTTATCTTATTGTGAGGTGGTCTCTGACAAACCTTCTCCAATCTTTGACTGACGCTGTCACTAGGACTGGGCCCTTGGTGGGTGTCTTTGCGTCAAACCTGTAGTAGAAGTCTTGATTCTGCACTCTTTTAGTTTTTTGGGACATTGTTCAACTGGGCTCTCATGGGAATCCTTGCACTTCAAGTCTGTAAGTCTCTTGACGACCAGCTCCATCGCATGTTCTTCATCTTTGCCAGACATATACTTCATGAACGGCTTCAAGGATCATACTTGGATTCGAATTCTAGGTAAATGGGTCTTTCTGCTGTGACATGAATTTGTCTCACGAGCCAAAAGTTGCCATCACCTTCTGCTTTGACATATTGCAAACAATATTCGCCACTCATTGCGTGTGGAACATGATAATCATAAGCTGGGGAGATGTCGCGGCCTTTGAGCGTCTCCCTTGGACCTCGAACACCTTTCCCATCATGAGTGGAATCGGTACGACTTGTTTCGTTGCTTATTTCAACGGATACTGATGGCCGGTTACAGTCGGGGCTCTTGTGCAGATATTCTTTGCCTGGTAAGTCGTTGGATTATCCGCTTGGGATTTTTCTGCCATGGACGTGATGTTTCTAGGCGGGTTTTCATTCTCAAAAAAAGCTTAGTCGGACACATTATTTCTCTTCTCATCGTACTTGTAGGTCAAAACACTTACCGTGCCTACGACGCCATACACTCATAAAACTGTTCAGACGGCGTTGATGCAATGCACAAGTGGGATAATATTTGCAGCTCGGGTAAGTCGGAGCACATGTTATTCCGGTGGATTCACGATGAATCCCGAGATACTTAGTGGGCGATTATTGGACCAGTGAAAGGGGTGAAGTTGTTAAAGCCGGAATGTACAGTGAGAATCTAAGTTTATTGGTCTCACGTTCTCCATTGATTTAGTTATCAGGTCTGGTTGGTAGGCTCTGCCACCTGCGATCTCATAATTGCCGCTGCAATGTCTCATATCGTATGTAGATTTAAGCATTGGTGCGGATGCTGATTTGGATTCGCTTCGTCGCACAGTTTTATTCCGTGAAGATGCAGACAAATTTTGAACGCACTAACAGCTTGATGGACAAGCTCATTGCTCAGGCCATTCAAAGTGGTGCTGTCACTGCGGTTGCTGCTGTCGTTGAAGTTATTTTGTTTCTCACTCAGCCAGAAAACTTCTTGCATAACTGTGTGTAAGTGCATCAATTCATCCATTGTATGCGTCTGTCCAATGCATAGCATCCTGCAGAGTATTGTTTTTGGGAAAATTGTCAGTCTTGTCTTCTTCTTTGCATTAGTTTTGCTCAAAGGAATCAGATATTCAAATGTGTTGATGGCAAACCTCAATGGCCGACGACGGAATGATATGACTTATACAGTCCACAGTGACCGCACGTTGAAATCTTCTAACTTCGTGAGTCTGAGCTATCTGTCTGAGATGCTCTTCGAACCTGACTATGTCTTAGCATTTGAAGTCCTTCAAGGCTGCTCCTGCCGATTCAGACGTGGAATTGAAATCCAGCATTGTTCCAGTATAAGCTATGCTTTCCAGAACAATCTTCGTAGTTGTGTAAAGATGTCTTTTACCGAATACCTGCATGTCTACCTATCATGTTATGTAAGTATAGCTCTCCAGTTTGCTAACAGTAGCATGGCCCAGTGGGTGCCCGCAAACGCATCAAGAATCTCTCGTCCTCCGCCTCCTCAAGCTATTTGATCGCTTCTTCGAGCGCCATGGACGTGCGCTTCAAAGCCAGTGGTCCAAGCGCCTTTGAGATGTACTCAGCCATAAAACCAAATGTTGTTCTCCATAAGGCTGGGGTGCCCCGGCGCTGATCGGACAGGACTCGGATTCTATTGAAGGATTCACGTTGATTGATGGTTATGTTGATTGATGCCAGTGGTGCGCCTACATACTCTCTGGAGTATGTAGATGGCTAAGGTACCGGTGCAGAAGTGTTTTCTCTTTGTAGTTCGACTTGTCACTTGGTGGGCATTGATGGCGATATCCTCGTGTGCTTCCTCACGCTTCGCACATAGCTGTAGTTGTTGAAGCGACCTGGGGCTTGGAAGAGGTTGTTACTGTAACGTTTCGTCTGTACGTAGATGAAAAGGACTGCGTGCCAGTGGTGTTCGACCGAGCGCCTGCCAGGAAGGTCCACACTTGGTCCACACGAGGTTTCCGATGGATCCTACCTACAAGCACTTTTTCTGTGATCTTACAAATTGTCTTTGTTCTACAGACTACGATCCGTTGTAATTGTATACAGTGACCTGTGGATTGTGGGTGTTTTCAGGGATGATATCACAACACGTGGCGTTCGGCTCGCTTGCAAGTTTAATACAAACAAATCGCCGGCATTGCATTGGTGCCAACCGCGTTCAATTCTGATACGATATCTTTTCTGCAAGACAAACCCACGCAATCATGGAGGAAGGAGGCCGTATTCCGATCCAGAAACCTTCTATGAAGGGCATTCACTGATGCGCTTAGTAGAACTTGACACGATGATTGATCCCGATCAAGCACGCATCAAAAAGTTCGCATATGTAAGAGGGGCAAGGAAAGGATCTCGCGACTCAAACTTGTCAACTACTCAATACTGTCCATGAACTCCTCTGACTACGTCATTGTAGGCGCTGGCCTTTGCGGAAATGTGCTGGCAGCGAGACTATCTGAAAACCCTGACGTCACTGTCACAGTCTTGGAAGCTGGTTCTGGTCCCTTTCATGACAAGAATATCGATACTCCAGGTGAAGCCATCATGATCGAGGTCAACATTTTATGCGGTGATCTTGACGCTGGTGATCAGGATATCTTCCATACAATCTGGGCAATCCTGCGAAGGATTGGGCCTTCTTTAGTACTCCTCAGATGAACCTAGGTGGTCGCCCTATGTTTCTGCCTAGGTAAGTGTGGGCTTATCAGATCCCATACCTTAGCTTATCGAATTGAAATCGTTCTTGTCAGGGGGAAAGGTATTGGAGGGTCAACCTTGGTACGCCACTTATAAAGCACATCGAAGTTCATCACTGTTCACATATATCTTAGTTGAACTTCATGGAATATAGCCGGTCCGTATCACCAGAATCAGACTCCGGCACTAGATACTGATCTTTTGCGAAGTGCTACATCTATTGAATATGATTGTTTGTTTGCGCATGCATTATCAGATGCACCTCCACTTACTGACTTTATTCACCAGCATTTCAGGACCTCGGAGTCACCGGATGGAATTGGAACAGTCTTGTCCCATATTTTAGAAAAGTAAGTGAGCCATTTTTCTGTGGTTCGTTGTATTGACTTGCCCCTCAGTCAGAGACATTGAGCTACGTAGAAAAAGATGCCGCCAAGTATGGCATGAAGTTCAAGAAGGAATATCATGGAACATCTGGACCGCTGCAACTATCTGTTCCCCACTATCTTGACAGTGTTGCTTTGCCCTGGGTTGAAACTGTCAAATCGCTCCGCGTGCAAGCCAATCCCGATCCAGTGAGTATTGCCGAATCATTACCGATATCAATGCTCGACCATTTTACCCAGAATGATGGTGACAACACTGGAGTCTGGATCTCAACCCGTTCATATGATAATAAATCTATCAGAAGCTCCGCAGCGAGTGTATGTTAAATAAAATATCCATGTGGCAGAAGCTAATCGATGATATTACTAGGCATACTACGAGCCCAATCAGTCACGCTCTAACTTGAAGGTGATAACTGGAGCTCTTGTAACCAAAGTCCTCACTTCTGGTGACGGTGAAATTGTAGCCGACGGAGTGGAATACCTCAAAGACGGCGTCTTAACGACTTTGAGCGCGACTAAAGAAATTATCTTGTGTTGTGGCACCTACAAGACACCTCAGCTCTTGGAGCTGTCAGGTAAGTCAGCCGTGAAACAACTCAAAATTCGCTTCACCGTATTATCAAGGTATCGGAGATTCTGAAGTCTTGAATAAGTTTGGTATTAAGGTAGTCATCGACTTGCCTGGAGTTGGTAATAATCTTCGTTACGTCTATCCATCTACTATCATTTTGTTCAGTGCTGACGTATCTTGCAGAGGTAATCTCATGTTTTCGAAAAGATCTCTTCTTGAATGAGACATCCATATAGGATCATGTCACGGCCGCTTTCACGGCCGAGCTAACACCTGGACATGAGACGTGGGCAAGAATGTCTGATCCTGAATTCGCTCAACAACAAGAGGAAATATTGTGAGGATCGATTTTTGTTTCTCTTGTAAAAGAACATCTTACCCCATGTGCAGCAAGGAAACGGGTGGTGGAATGCTGAGCAGCATACCCTCGGCCTTTGCCGCCTTGCCACTCAAGGACTTCGACGAAGATGGGTCGATTGCAGGCCTTATCAACGAGGAGCAGGCAACAGTTACCTCGAAAATTCAGAAGCAATGGGCTCTCAATGACAAGGTCCCTTTCCTTCAGTGAGTTTTTATCCTTGGTTACATGCTCGCTCACAATCTCACATTACTCACCAGGATCACTGGATTCGATCGATTCATGCCGGGAACCCTAAAAGAACCAAAAGCTGGCACTGACTACATGACGACTACAATGATTCTTCTTCATCCCTTCAGCTACGGATCAGCGCACGTCATGTCCAATGACCCGAATGCCGCACCTGAGATTAACCATAATTACCTGAATAGTCGAGTGGATATCAAGATTCTCGTGGAAGCATACAAGATCGCTAGGAAGATTTACAACACGGCGCCTCTCAAGTACCACATTGTGCACGAGGTTAATCCTGGAGTGCAGACACAGACTGATGAAGAGATCGCGGAGTATATCAAAAAGACTCTAGACAGTACTTACCATCCCATCGGCACATCTAGCATGCTACCTCGAAAGGACCGAGGGGTTGTTGATCCTAGGTTGAAGGTGTACGGGACTAAGAACCTCCGCGTGGTAAGTTTTCCAACTTAAACTAGATACAAGACTTAATAACCTACAATAAGGTCGATGCTTCTATTATCCCTATCACCATCTCCGCCCAGCTTCAAGGCACTCTTTATGCTATTTCAGAAAAGGTACCGTCGTTTGCATTTGTGCCCTGGGGTTGTCCTTCAATAATGATTTCTCAGGCTGTGGATATTATCAAAGAGGATGTAATTTGAGCATTTGCTTGGCTGCTCTTCGTCGGGACTTAGTTATATCATCCTGTCAATGTACCACCTGGGCCATCGAGACCAAGGAGAAATCTCTGTACGGTTCTACCTCTTGCGGCTCGCCAAATTGTGTTGATATCTTTTCCGCGAAATAATAATTTCACCAAAATTCATTTTCCACAAGCATTGGTACCTATAGAATACAGGAGATGATCGATGAAGCATGAGTTGGCGAGGAGGCCATGAGGTATAGGACAAGAATGAGGTACATACTTATTCTGAAGGGTGTCAAAGACGCATGGTCCAGGCCGGCGAAGGCAGAGAATTCTCTAGAGGGTGGCAGTGACAGGTTCTGAATCTTCTGATAGTACCACCAGACTGGTATTGTGTTTTTCTTCGGTCACGCTGTTTTTACGAGCTCGCTTGTCTTTCCCTCCTGGTCCGAGCACGTGATCCGTTCAACTCCATCTCTCCTCTGAATCATGCCGTTGAGTGCACATGCTTTTTTTGATGTCACAACAACACCTTTTCCTGTCAGTACGTGGTCAACTTGTTGACGTGAGCTCTTCAACTAGCGTCTTTGTCGTATATGCAGTGTTTCGATTGATGCCAGTGAAGATCCTGCAGGCGACATTGTTGGGTCCCATTGGCAGATCGTTTGGATTTGAGGATCATCAATCGATCACGAAAAAATTGACCGTTGAGTATGGGCCGTTGCAAGCACGGCATGTCCCGAGATCTAGCAGTTCGTACAGTTCGTACCATATTCGTTCAGACCGACGTTTACATAAGCTCACTATTATAGAATCAAAACACTTGGAGTTTTCCCTCGAGACACATTGAGATCTAAGTCATCAGGTGAGTCTGCCTCCTTCTGCATGAGGTGGACCTGCATCTATACCATCATGATACCACAATTTTCCTGATACTGTGACATCAATATATAGGCTAGTGAAATGGTGGCCCCCAAAATACACAAGACTCTTAAGTGTGTAACAACAATCTTCAGACTGTAGACTGGAGATGTCCAGCTCTGTATTTATGTGCATGTTCACAGATGATATGTCAAAAACAATTATTGGAGGTATGAATACTTATGAAACTCAATGACCTATTCAATTTAGATGTGCACACTCTGCATGACAATTCTTGACTCTCAACTGGTCCTCATATACTTTCTTGAACTGACATGTGTTCTTCATTCAGAAGTACTGTTACCCTAAGACATGCAGGTTGAGAAGTGAACAGATCAAACATCAATAGATACACAAGGATAAGGTAAATTGACTCAGACACAACATTCAATATAATGACATTGATGAACAGAATATGATTACATAAACATTGGTTTTGACGAACGTGTTGAATACAACATATAAGAAGAAAGTCAACATGGATGCATAAGGTTGAACAAAACAAACACTACTTTTAAACAATACACAGAAACATAAAGCACCATGAGTTATGGAGATGAAGAAGGAAAGGATAATGTACAAAGGTCAAGCATTAAATGGCAGACAGAGATTCATTGGAGGGTTAACAATGCAGGAAAACAATTGATTGTGAAGATACATGACAACAGACAGAAGAACATGGTCAAGGAAGATATGGACAAGGCAAGCTTGAGTGAACTAATCTCACAGAGAAAATTTTTGAGGACAGTGGCTACAAAGTAAAAGCAAATCACGTGGCTAACATTTTTGAGGACAAGGCTTAGGCTGAGGACACCTTAAACGTAAGTCACGTGGCTAATATTTTTGAGGACAAAAAAGCTCAAAACCATACAACCTCGATCTATTCTAGATCTCGGAATTTTGGGACCTCACTCTATTAGCCAACGGTTCCATGGAGGAAAGATATCACGAACGACCCGACAGAAGATATAAGCTACTGGGCATCAAATATGATTGGCATTCCAGGAAGGTCGCAACGAATTTGCTGGGCGAGGAATCTCGATGGGCAGTGGAAAGGCAGCTAGAATCCATTGGTATGGAATCACCTCAATTTTTGTGCGGCTGATTGTGCGTGTTGACAATATAGTCTATTGTATGTCAGATCTCAACCAAAGCAGTGACATGGTTGGGTTCTCATAATACGTGGACAGGCTCGACACTATCTAATGACGTGATACATGAAGTGCAAGAGTTAGCTTGTCAATCCTCTGCCAGAAACGCTGTTCGTTTTACATAATGTCTTCAATGTTACTTCGCTGATGTCTGAATCAGAGCAAAAATGAGACTTCCCGAAGCATCGACACTGGCATCACCGAGGCTCTCAAACGCTCAAATTATAGGCCTACCCCAGGTCAGGCATCATTTCTGAAAGCAGAACTGGAAACTCCAAACTCCAAACTCCTCGATATTGACTATGATATTCTTCGCCTGCAACTCAAGATCAACGAGTCGGTAGCTCAATTAAGACTTCGAAAGCAGAAAGAAGCCGACTATTGTCAATCCTGGCTCTGTTCTGCTCGTCTTCTTCCACTCGATATCCTCATCAAGATGTTCAAATACACCAAATCTAATCTACTCTATTCGCCGTCATCTGTTCTGTGCTTATCGCACGTCTATTCTTCTTGGAGAAACGCAGCGTTGACCTGTCCCAGCCTGTGGAATGATGTTTCCCTTAATCTTAGGTCCCCCATGAGCAGTCAAGGCCCCGATAAACTGAAATTCGGTGCCCTTCTTGCCTCCTGGTATGGACGAGCCAAAGATGCCCCATCCCTGCGCCATTGTATCAATTAAAATCGCCGTCATAGCTGGCTGGAGCTGTGAGCCTTGCTGTGGAACGCGTTGACAGGAAAGTCTAGATATTCTGATCGTGATAATGCCACTCCGAAAACATGTATGTGCAGAGAATTCTCATCCGACAATCGATCTGGAATCTTTGAGGGGATTTGCACACGAAGTAAAGATATCTTCATCAACACTAACTATGCTCACTGAGTGCCTGTGTAATGCTCTCAATCATTGGTTGGACTGAACTTGAAGCTTCATCGCTAGCTCGCTTCGTGACAGGGAATGTAATAGCAAATGGAATCATGAAAGAGGAGAGGCAAAGTGTACAGGGAAACGGTAGATTTCTAGCTCAGTTTCTCCCTCGTATTAATTTTCTTCCTAGAGACTTGGTCTTCGAGGTTCGTGTGCCCCACAACGCAGCGTGAGCCTCTAAGAAGGAAACTTCTGAACAGATCCTGGGCCATCTTCATTCAATGGACTTCTATTCTCCAGACAAGCAAAGCTCTCAGGAAACTTGTGATTTTACCCAAATCCATAGCACTCTGACGTGCTTTACTCGCCACCCA
>JAGGAR010016173.1:0-15843 GCA_017657315.1 Termitomyces sp. K1Ag
CATGCTACATCGCGAAACCACAGAAACAGTAGGCAAGTGGTTATTTGAAGACATTATTTGCTACTGGGGAGTGCTACATGAAATTGTCACTGACAACAGTCCACTGATTCTCAAGACAATGGACTACCTAGCAAAAAAGTACAACATCAACCATATTTGCATTTAGATATAAGAGAGGTAGACAAAATACTAATGACAGTCAAGTGTGTCAATAAGAATGTGTTATGTTGGTAAGGAAGTGTCAGCCAGGAAAGACTCAAAGCTACTGCTAAATTAATGATGGTGACAGTAAATGAAGGACATTTTGTAATTATATGTAAGCATAAACAATGAAGAAAACTTCAAATGCAAGGGGACAACAAAACAAAAGAGGAGGGCCAGGAAATGAGGACAGTCAAGATCACACTGAAGGCAATTGGTGACTAGACACACATGGTGCTCATCAACCATCAGATTTACTGATGATGAAGGTTTTGAGCATAAAGCTTATAGTTATGACTACAAAACAAGGTAAGTACCCAAGCATTCATTTCATCTCATTTATTATAGTATTCTACTTCCTTCCCATACTATGTTTGACTCAATGGGTTTCATCTATCAATTGAGAGTAGATCTCTCTGAGGGTATCTGCATATGTCTCTTCAACTGCCTTGCGCCTGAACAATCAATTATAACAAAGTATTTAGACCACAGAAAATTCCAAAACAACAGATTTTGCCTACCTTACATTTCCCTTTTCCTTTGTTCTAGGGAGCCTGCCAGGTTCAACAGCCACCACCCGTAAAGGGGAATCAATTCTTTCATGATTGAAGCGTGTTGCATTGAACTTCTCCATGCGTTTGACAACTATCCTTTTCAGTTCCTCAGAACCCTCTTCATGTGTGATAGAAGACATGGGCTCGACAAAAAGAACAATTGGTTTATAAGTGCCAACAATGACACAGTTCTGCACAAGATCTGCACAAGTCAGTTTCACATTATCTTCAATTGCCCTGCATGAAGAAAAATTTTAGTGTTATTCACCAGGTCAAAGTTAAAGAACACACTTGGTGTCACAAGAGAACATCCCATAACTACCAGTCTTGATCCAATCATCATTTCTCCCACCTATAATATGTCATAGTGAAACATGAATGGAAGTGAATATATATGTTACTGTTTGTGCCTTACGGAAAATGTAGTAGCCAGATTGTGTTTCTTCAAATAAATCCCCAGTAATGTGACCATCAGGCCGGTTTTGTACTGAAATGTGAGGGGAATTGGCAGCACCAGCAGGCACAAAGAAGTCAAACAGTGTCCCGAGATTGCTGCTGCTGTCCTCTTCTGCGGTGGTGTGCGGAAGAAACATACAACTCATACCATCAATTACATGCATGGCTGGCAAAGTTTCAGGCTGGTGTAGATCAGAAACAAGACATATTGCTACCCATCAACTTCATCAGTGAATTGTCAATAGAGATCATTATAAAGCATTACCAGTCTCTGTTGAAGCATAGAGAACCTGTCATGTCAAGTATATTAGACTTGTGAACAGAGGTTCATTTATTGGACTAACTGATGTAGGTATTTTATTCTCTATAGCCCAATGCAGGTCTTCAGGATTGAGAGCCTCACCCGTGTATGCAATTTGTTGAGTGGAACGAAGTGCATCAAGGACTCGATTATCTGTCCGTGCGATAGCAAGAAGTTTGGAGAACCAATTGGCATACAAAAGAATGTTGTTCAATCCTTCCCTGTGTACCATGGCTAGGAATTCAGTAGCACCAAAGTCGGGTTTTGATGTCTGAATAATACATTGTCCTGATGCAGATAAATAACTGATAGCTGGAAAGGGGATTATGGACCATCGCTGCCATCATCTAGGGTTCCGACTCACAGGTTGCAGACCCAACATTGGCAAGAGAGCCAATGTTATTGAAACACTTTTGAGTTTCATCACTTTCTTTCTGCCAAACACCAGGCCAATTTACTTGAGCCTGACACTTTAACCACTTGTGCGTTTGCGGAATGGGCTTCGGTCGTCCTAAGCTTGAAGTGGTCCCACTAGTGTGAAAGATCATGGCAATATCTTCTTCATTCACAGGAGGAAGGTCATCCAGATGCCCGTGAGGAGCTCCCAAGATGGAATCAAGATCTGGGATAACGCAGGTCGGAACATTCATTTCGTGAAGATGCTCAGCGTAGTATGCGTCGTAGACCAAAGCCTTTCCATGGGAAAGACCGAGTAAATCCTCGATCATGGTGCTACCTTGGGACAGCATTCCAAGGTTAAAAACCTGCGGAACGAAACCAGCCCTTATGAGGGCGTAGATGTGAACCAAGTCGGTATACGATAAGCCTGTAATCCTAGTCGGTTGCGACCATTTCAGTCAGCTGCTACAAAAGATCCAAGGCACCTACCAAAGGCCTACAATATCCGATGGTTGCATACCGTATTTCTCTAATTGATGTTTCCAGTACCCAGCAGCGTTGGTAAGATCTCCAAGGTAAGCATCATAAGAAATCGACTTCCAAGCTGGATTTGATGGATCACGGTCGACGATTTGTTTAAAGAGTGGCCTGCCAGAATATTTGGCAAGGTTCTTCAGGACGTCGTGCATGAAATGCATACTGAAAAAGTAGGGCTAGCTTTGGAAGAGGAAAAAGCGAGGTCTGGGCAACGTATTAACGCGTACGTTGTCTTTCTTGATGAAAGTCTCAAGTTCTTAATGAAGCTTCGACATATATATGATTTCCCCGAAATGATCCTGACTGATCGCACTATACGAAGAACTGGCAGATGATCACAAAGAAGTACGTCAAGATTCAAGAAGGACCAACAATTCGAACGTCACGGCGTTACAACTAACAACTGGTCTAACAAAGTTCGAATTGGTTTTCTCGAAAACAAATCTTTCTTCGCGCTTCGTGGGCATTTGCTAAACATCCTTTTCCCATTTTAAGAGCTTTATCTTGATATGTGGATCACTTCAGATGCATCATTCAACCGTTTAAAAAGTTGGAAGTTTGCCCTGTCGAAGACCCTAAGTGGTCAAATCCTACTTAGTAACTCTACAGGAGGGATGTTCAAAACTTCGAAACCAAATGTCCGAATACTGTCAGGCTACATCTTTGTTTGGCAGTAAGTACTGATCTTTTGAGTACGAAATCAGATCGGTTCATGGCCAACCCAGAATAAAACTTTGGGATTCTATAGAAAAGCCTGATAACGCGGTCTTCTGAACATAGTATGGATACCGAATGGACGGCAGTAATCATCAGAAAGTCGAAAAGAGAAAGATACAACGATACTCGGAGCCAACTGGAGCCAGAAATCTTCCATTCTGATGGGAAGCGCGGGGCTTGCTGACGTCCACCGTAAAGGGCATCAACTTCAGCTGTTCCACATGACTCCATTATCCACATGAAACGCTTGCTGGTAAAACTGATGATGATCAATGGAGGGAATCTAAGGTGATGAATCGGCAGCCTCGGCCCGGGTAGATATTGTGTTGCTCGTTGCGTCGTAATCAGGTGCTTGTTTTATGATCTTCGATCTGCTCGTGCGATGCAGATGAAACACTACTTAGTCACGATCGTAGCGGCGTAGCGCTTAGTCTCTCGAGGACTATCTCAAGTCGCATCATGTCCTCTTAAAAACTAAACAGTACGTCCTAGGTGCCCAATCTGATGTAAACCTTAGGTGCGGAAATAGTACCACCAACGTGCCCGCATCAGTGTGCAAGATGTCGAGTTATCAGAACAGAAAAAGCAAAATTGAGACAAATACTATAATAATTACGAACTCGAATCCTGTGTCGGAACGCTCTTCTCCGCTATTTCCCCATCACCCTTCTTTTCTAACCCCCAATCCTTATCTACTGTCCTCCTTAACGGCAGATCTTTCATAAATAACACCGTCGAAGCACCGATCGCACCCATAATCTCCCCTGCGATCCATAGCACGCGGAAGCTTTGCAAAAATGCAAATTGTACATCATGCTTCAAAGGCTCAGAGAACGAATGGATCTCAGGGACTATGTAGTAGGCGATATCGGCATTGGCGGAGAATTTGTCTACTAGACCAGCGGGTAATTTGTTTTTCAGGGCGTTCTGGAATACTGTTCCGCCGATGGCCACACCCCATGCCTGAGTCGAGATACTATCAGCAAGTAATATTCCAGAGCATTAGAAACCGATTTTACCTGAGAGAAGACGCGCGAGAATGTGAGCACTGCAACTGCTGGTGCATTTTGTGTTACAGGGAGAGGTGAAAGGACAGCAAACTATCAAAATTCGTCATCACAATGAAATCATTTGAATTTCGTATCATTCACGTACTGCAGATGTATACAACAAACCACCAGCAGTGCCCATAATCAGCTCATACAAAATCAACAGCCCGATTGGTGTGTCAAGTTTCAATGTGATGAGTAGTCCCATACCAAGAAGCAATATGCACCACGCAATCAGATTCTACAAACCATCCGTGAAATGTAATTGCGAGATGGAAGAAACTCACAACGATCTTGTATCTCCCAGCTCTTGCTACAATGAGACCTCCGACAATAGCGAAGCCAGATATCGATGCAGCCCAGGGCATGAAGTGAAGTCCAGCCGCGATGGGGCTGGCATCTTGGACAGCTTGGAACCAAGTAGGCCTATACGCTTTGATTAGAACAAGATCAGAGAAGATTTGACGATACTGACAGATAGTCTGTGCGTGTTAGTAGGTTACTGGAGTTGGGTAGCGATAGACTTACATCCAATGATTATATTTGCCATCCCAGAAACGAACGTCCCGACATATCTAAAATCATATACCTAATGCACATAATTCTTCTCTAACAAACCAACACTCACCCGCTGATACTCGTCCGATTGGCGAGCACAATCCACGGAACCGCCGGCTGATCCGCCCACTTCGCCTCATATAGCAATGCAAACGCCAATCCCCCGATGCCAAGGATGAGTGGTACAAGAACCTGGTAAGACGACCAGGAGTATTCGGTCCCGCCCCATGTGAGTGCGATCATGCATGAACAAGCTGAGGCAATGATTAATGTATTTCCACTAGAAAAAGAAGGTTAAGTCAATCACTTTGCATCATTTGAAATGTAGTTCCTTACATCCAATCAATCTTAGAGAACTTTGAACGGAATGACTCTGTAGGAGTTTTAAGCTGTAGGAACAGTGTCACGACGCCGAAAGCAACTGCGCAAAGTGGAAGGTTAATGTCTAATACCAGGAAGTTGAGAAGTTGGTACCGAACGTGAATTGGAGGACCTACAAAAAAGCCAGCGCCAACTAGCCTTCTCTGACAGACCACCAGCTATGAAGGGCGCAACCGCCGAGCCCAATGTCCACATTCTATCGAAATCGGCACATGGTAAGCATGATGCTGGAGCGTCAAACGAGAGAACATACAAGCCAGTGATGCCTGTGAACAGGCCACGCTCCCTCAATGGCACGAGATCGGCTGTGACAATAGCCGATAACGACTGAATAACGCCTCCTCCTACCCCCTGTATAACTACAACAAAGCGACATGAGCCCTGCAATTCTTTGCATTCCACCTACGAAAATTGTACGACACGTACCTCGCCCGATAATAAGGACCATCATCGTCGGCGCCGCGCCCGCGATCGCCGAACCAGCCGCGAAGAGTACAATGCCAAATTGGAGAACAAGTCGCCTGCCAAAAGTTTGAGCTAGGTTGCCGCTTAGGGGTATGCAGGCAGATGAGGAGAGTGCGTAAGCAGAGAAGACCCAGGCGAAGGAATCGCCGTTGAGAGCGTGTACTATTGTCGGTGCTGCAGTCCCCACTCCAGCCTGAAGATAAAGAGAGTCTGGGTTCATGGAATATCGTGTATGGAAGTGCAAACAGTACATACGAGATCAATGGCTGAGAGGAGCGTACAGCAGCATAGGGCTACGAAGACAAGCCAGAAGCGGAGGTCACGTTTTGGTGAGGGGACGTCGACGTTCTCTGCCGTTGCTGGAAGTTTCGGCATCGATTGGGCTGCATGCGATTCTTCTGCATTGGACAGCTTTTCTGAGCTACGCTGGTCATAAGCGACGGAGGTCTTTGTGTTCTCCAAGGGCATTTTTGAGGACTCCTCGAGAAGGTTTTGGGCCATCTTGAGGGATTTGTAGTACTTACATACTCGGTAGTCAATTACAATAGTACAAGTAATCGTCCAGAAGGCATAGAAGCATCATCTGATGACGAGCAAACGGAGTCGAGGAAGGAGATCTAGAAGAGAACCCGAACGGGAAAAAGGAATAGATTGAGGCGAGAGACGCAAGTTCAAACGTTCACTGCTGACTTCCATTCCACGGCACTCGTAAAGACCCGGTCAAACTTACATGTGTAACAGAACGTAAGATCTTGTTGCATCATTACTTACTGATGCGCCCGCCAAATTTCAACCGCTCTGATGTGACGTGAGTCCACGATCTTATTCGATCCCATCAAATGAACTTGGGGAAACGTAACCTGTCTCCCCCAGTCCCACGCAATACCACGGCCCGATGTTATTATTTATTAGTTGTATATTCTTAATACGACCTTTATAACTAAACACGCCTCTCAGGTCAATATAAACTGGTGAAAATTTGATGTTAAAGCAGTAACATATCAATTTGTTTTTGAAACTTCAGAAACCTCTGCAAGTTGTTACAAGGCGCGGAAGTCGTCTCTGAAGGTGCCGTTATGTTCAAGCACCGCTCAACTTGATGCCCAACAGAGACATGAAAACCACAAACCTTGTGGGTTTGGCCCTCAAATTTCTCGATGAATGCTTTATCAGGCCAGAGCCTAGAATCTATAGCTACAGTTTGAGATAGAGATGTTTCTGGATTACATACTTGCGCAAATGAAGCCCGAGCGGTTCTCGATGGGATCGAATAAGACAGATAGTCCCTCGGACCTCCCCTCAATCAACATTTCACTCAAGTCTACAGTTTACTCATAACTACGCAAATGAAGCCCGAGTGGTTGATGGGATCGAAAAAGACAGATATCGATCGTCCCTCCCCTCGCCGCTAGGATAGATAAGCAATTTTGTCCACGGTCTTCCCGAAATAACCTCGAGGCAAGCAAGGAAATTTTGAGGCTGTGGGAATCTACTACATACCGGTCAAATACCAGAAATTCCCTGTTTTGTTTTGGTTTTGTTGATGATCAATATGCAGTGCCAGCAGTTCCATCCATCCCTTGATTCCATTCGTCTGCGTCAATCTGTCGTGTTTCAGATCATGACGGGTTTATGTAGTACGGATGCCAGTGGACTTTGCTCATCACTGACCAGGAGCTTCGAATTCAAGTGGTTTTGCTTCTACCACATTCCTTGATTTCTAACACCTTGTGCACAAGTTCTTGATGCTTGATGTCATTCATGACTACTCCTAATTGGGTCTATTGAAAACGGATGGAGCAATGAATTTCGACTCCATCATACTGGAGTCCATTATCAACCCCGGTCGTCGGAGGTGACCATGGCTGCGGTTCTCCAGGGGATACCTTTCCCCTAAAGTATAGAGAAATGGTCTGTGATCCATGTGGTGATTCCATGTCCACCACTCTCTCCCCTCTTGGCATCGGCCAGAACCCAAGGACACCGAAATCAGAAATTCCTTGCATCTGATTATAAAGTGCTGAACTAGTTTTTTCGAATAAGTGTAAGTATGGCCCAGATAACGATTGTCGAAGCGAGGATAGCCTCGTTCTACGTCGAGAGTGTCATCCTCGGCTTTTATCTGGTCACTTTTCCTAGGACGCTTATGGCGTTGTTTCATAATGGGACGAGGACGAAGAGGTTGAGCGAGGTCAACCACGCCATGACTATCGTCGCGATTCTCATGTTCGTTAATACGACGCTGGCAAGCGCAACGACTTTCGTCGTTATATGGCGGGCTTTCGTTCTTTCGCCTCCTGGAACTGCTGCCGAGAGCTTCGGCCAAATCTCTTATTGGGCTACTGTTTTGAAGGTACTATGACTTCACTTTATCAAGCTCAAGCTTTCATTCAATACTGATCATGCAGTCCGCCACACTCCTCGCACAAACCACCATCGGGGATGCTATGCTGGTAGGATCAGGTTTTTTCATTTTGTTCGGTTGACGATGTCGCCTACTAGATCTACCGTTGTTGGGTTGTATACAACCGGAATTGGCTTGTCGTTGCATTTTCGATTGTTCTATGGCTCGGCGGTTTTGTTTGCGAGATATTCCTCATTTACTACGAGATTACTACAAAGACAAACGCTCTCGTAAGCGCTAGGAACCTACATCCCTTCGGGACCGCTTTCTGGGCGTCGACGGTCGCTTTAAATATTATTACCTGGAGTATGTGCCTCAGATGATTTTCACGTCCGTCAATTTATTGACTTCACTCTAGTTCTGCTTGTCTTACCTATATGGAGAGTTGCTCGTCACCGTGATAAATTTACATATCACAGCACGAGTTCTCGTCGTCCTAACACAATGAAACATGTCATGCATGTTATCATCGAATCTGGGGCCATGTACACCGTCATTGCATTCCTGGTCTTCGTGACATATACCACAAACAGTAATTCTCTCTACATCACTTCCGCCGCGGTATGTATAACCTTTCCTATTTATTATACCCAGTTATTGATACAGCATCACTACACAGGAAATTGGCATAGCTGGAATTGCTTTTAATCTCATAATTATTCGTACCACAAAAGCATCACGGGGTCAAGCCAGGGTTTCTAACTTCACCGGTGATTCCTTGCCTATGCATATCATGTCTCCTCGAGAACTTGAAACGACCACAAATACCGACAACAAAACTCGTGTGCGCGTTTTGGTCTCCCACAATATTGTTCAGGACAACCAGCGAACAGGAGATCTCGAGCCATCAGACAATTCGATGAAGACAAAAGTAGCACAAGAATCCTATCAGCAGAGCTAGGAGTCACTGGTACTAGTGGTTTTATGCAGGACATGCTTATAGGGGACCAATCGTGTAATACTATAACAAGGCATTATAAGTAATTTATGGCTTCCCATTAACATGAATGTCGTTGGATTATTCAAACAAAGGTTTGGGGAGTAGAGCGGTATCGAGGCGCCGAAGTATCAATAGAGCACAACCTTTCTTCTCACATGCCACAACAATCAACTAAAAAGTAATATGAACGTGTCTACTTAGAGAATAATTTTGGACCTAGATAGATAGCTCCACAATGCCCATCTCTCCGGCGCTCCAGACTTTGACAAAGGTCAAACGTGCCGCATTTGCTAGGCGAATAAAATCCCTGAGAGTACGTTCCTGGCTGTTCAAACCTGTCATCATGTCCACATCTAAATTGTATTGTCTTATTCTCCCTACGCCGTAATTAGGCAGTAGGGGAGACGGAGCTGGAGTGGAGCTTGACTCTTCTCCGGACGGCAGACAGGCGGGTTGGAGGATGTATTCCTCTACCGCAACTATCAGATGATCTGCCTTTGACACAAAGTCTTACGTACGGATCAAAACACGGCTATAGGGCACCATAGCTTCGCGTACGCCTTGTAGAATTTTAATGCAGGAATCGTCTTGCCAATCGTGACTAGACGGTTTATGAATGAAAGGGGGAAGGTGTTAGCCATGTGACTGGACACTTACATGACATTTTTGAGCTGGGAGATCATTCAGTAAGTCGACTCGAAGGAACTAGAATTTGATCTCACGTACGTAGTAGACATCGCAACCTGCTATAGGAGACTCGACAAGAAAATCCATTGCCTTGAATTCTATCCTATTCGTAGCAATAGCTTCCGGGCATTTCTCAGGCCAAACTTCCTCTTGTGCTTGGCGAATACGTTCTGGCGTATCCTGAAGCTTGTAGCGTAGTTTGGGAAACGCTTTCGCAAGCTGAATCGTCAAGGCGCCAACGCCTCCACCGACATCGCATACGGATGCGCCATCCGGCAAATCATTCCACGGAAAGCCTATCGATGTCACCCAGGTCAGAGGACATTTACTGTACAGAGGCATCTTATCATCTTCACCGTTAACAATTGCGCCCACTTCTGTTGCGACACCCCATGCTACCATCGCCATGCCCAGACGCGATCCATACTCCAAACCACCGGGGGCAGCCTGCCAAATTCCAATGGTCAGACAGAGATAGAGTCGAGGATTTAAGGAAACGATACCCCGGACAGATAGTCGAAAAACGAACAGGGATATTTGTTATACTTGTTGAAAGCAGAGTGATGCGGTGCAGCCGAATGACCCATGAGTGGGTCGGCGAGCGTTTCCGCTAGTTGAGACGTCCATTTAAAGTTTTCACCGACACTGTTTGGTTTAATTGATATCTGGGTGTTCAGCAAAATCCACATACTAATCAAATGCGAGGCTAAAGAACGGGTTAGTAGCCAGCAGTAAAATGCTTAACCGATTATTTGCAAAGACATCGCGTGACACTTCGTAATCAGAAGACGAGGTTCAGTGGATGAAGTTGCAAAATGGGCTAAAGTTGGCTTACCCTCGCGAAAGCAGTGCTGACTTGCAAGTAAGCGAAGGATACGACCAATTTTGCTTTGGTCTACACCTGAAATATCTGCTATCTCGGATATGTGCATACCGAGAGGCTTCTTAGAAAGAATATCTGGTATTTTGAAGAACAAGACCACATGTAAGCAGGCAGGTTCGTAGAACTGTAAGACCGAAATTAAAAAGAGAATGTGATGAGCTGAGATGGGCAACACACAGCCATGACTTTCTATTGTGGAGTCAATCGTCAGACTTGATGAGATAAGATGGACACAACGCACATTGAGCATCGTGTGACTAGGACGCGCCACTGTCGCGCACAGTTGAGCACACGCGCCCTCGAGTATCTGAACGGCATTTCTCATTTCCGCCGAGTACACTTCTGTATCTAAAGGATGTTCTTCGAGGTCATTTAGAGAAGGAACATGGGGCTGTTCCGAGCGTTGGAATTCGGCTTCCACTACTTTGGTAGCCTCCGAGATCAGCGACAATAGAGCCCCCAACTCGCTGCGATTTGAAGACATGTTAATAGATTTCTGAAGTGAAGTCGTTCTCTGACTGATATCACCAACTGTCAGAAGAGAGTGTGGGCGAAGAGGATGGTAAAGACTATCCGAAGCAGGAGGGACTCAACTTTGGTGGGGACTGACATCAATTATAGTAAAGTTGTACAAAAACGATCAGGAAGCGACTGGACATCATGGTCACGACAAGAAAAGAACTTTTGTTCGCCCGAAGATCCTAACCATCAGAACAGGTTTTCTATCGATCCCTCTTTTGTGATTGTGACTCTGGATATAATAGGATAGAATTACAATCGCGAGTCTTCAGTCGCGATAAGCTTGAACATCCGAAGTTGACCACCATATTACTAAGAGTTCTGTGCCAAAGAAATTCGTTCGGCTGCCAAGATGATGGAGCCATATGTACTTGTTGATGAGACCTCCAGTGTGACCACCCAGTGATGACGGATTCGAGTTACATGCTTACAACCGCGCTTCCTGGTGCCATTGGCAGATTTCTCTCATACTTATTATGGATTTATTATGGAGGCGTGTGTGCAAAGTAGGTGCTCTCATCTCCACGGAACAAATTACTAGTATTGTATCCATTGATCCAGGCATGATGCATGATGGAACGCTGATACTTATCAAGTCTCCATTAGTCATGTAGGTCTACTTCGGTCCTCTCACGTGTGATTTAAGAAGCTTTAAAGCCGTCCTCATCGCAATCATCTGCTTCCTATCTGAAATGTCCACGAGAGCACTCTGTACCCGACCACCCTATCGCGCCGAGCACATAGGCTCGTTTCTCCGACCTCCAGCGCTGTATGAAAAACGCTTACTCTATGAAGCCAAACAATGTTCCATAGAAGAACTGAGAGCGCTGGAAGACGAGGCCATTAAAGGTCTTGTCAAAATGCAGCAAGCCTCTGGAATTAGGTCCATCACAGATGGTGAACTACGAAGGTAAAGCGCATCCTCAAAATTGCCTTCATTAGCATGCCTCTCAGCCACTGGTAGAGGCATTTTCTGGGAAGGCGTTTTCAACAATCTGGAGGGAGTAAAAGCTTTGAATAGTACGTCTATGTTCAGTTTTCTGGTTTGCTGTCTTGGTTAATTGGTCCGTACTATTAGGACCTATCGAAGCGTTTAAGGCAACCTTTTTTAAAGATACCTCCGTGCGATATACTTATTCTCCTTCAGTCTTATGTCCCGCATGTCGCAGCTTCCATTGCTGCCGGTATGAAAGAGTGTCCAACATTCTTTTGCGATGTACGATGTGACGTTTAATACAAATCTTATATGATCTAAACGAGTCTAGGGCAAAATCAAACGCACAAAGCCTTTTTATGTGGACGAATTCAGGTATCTGAAAAACCTTGTTGCTCCAGAGGTCAGTTAAGATGATGTATCTTTTCAAGATTGATTTGAATGGCCGGACATCTACAGGATGTGAAGAACATCAAGGTGACAATGTGTGCACCTTCTTGGATACACCAGCGCCATGGGTCACTTGAAACTTACGATCTGTCGGTATATGCCAATGATGGTCTAGAGTGTCTCCCACCATACATTAACAATACTAAGACAAATTTATTAGATGAATATTTTCAAGATCTTGCTGTAGCATATCGCGCTGAAATTCAAGACCTTTATGAAAATGGCTGTCGTACGTTTGAAATTATATCTCGTAAATGAAATCCAGTATCTCAAATACAACCAGGCCACATACAGATTGATAATCCGAGCTTTTGTTACTTTTGTAGCGAGAACATGATATCTGGGATGAAGGCTGAGAAAATTGACCATGAAGCTCTGTTGGATACATACATTCGTGCACAGAACCTTTGCACACGGGACAGACCAAAAGACCTGACAATTGGAGTGCATATGTGTCGTGGTAATTTTCGGGTACGCTCCACTATAACAAGGATTCTTGGTAGTGTTGACAAGACAAGTAGGGCCAATACTTTACTGAAGGCAGTTATGCTCGAGTAGCAATCAAGTTGTTCAATGACCTTGATGTGGATACATTCTATGTGAGAGAACAATATTGTTATAATATCTGCACTGATCACAATTGCATATATGACAGCTTGAATATGATGATGAGCGTTCTGGGGATTTTTCACCATTGGCTCATCTACCTGAGAATAAAGTTGTGGTCCTTGGCCTTGTTACAACCAAGAGTCCAAAGGTATGTATGCAACTGAACACAGTGCCTGGTATCAATTTGGGTCTTGGTATAGCTTGAAACAATTTCTGAACTTGAGGCCCGGGTCAATGCAGCTGTGGATGCAATTCATGCAGGCAATCCAGGTAAAACAAGGGATCAAATCTTAAACCAGCAAGTTTTCTGCAGTGTATTGTTGGACTTGTCCTAATGTATCTCATAGGCTCTGCATCAGCCCACAATGTGGCTTTGCCTCAGCATGGCAGGGTAACCCACTGACTACTGATGTAAGTTCAATCTACTTTTGAAATGATCACACTAACCCTCAACCAGGATGAGCATAAGAAGCTAGTTCTTCTAGTAGCAACTGCAAAACATATTTGGGGCGAGTGATAGGCATATTGCTTCAAGCTCAAGCTATACAGTTGATGTTTTGTAAAATAACTTTCTTATAAGAAAAAATGCTTTGCATATATTGTTGTAAGTTGAAGGCTCAATACATTTTGCAAAATGTGTGCATATTTCATTTTAATTTGGGCTGCTGTTAGATGTGAGGTGAGAGAGTGAGTGAATTGCCAATCTGAGTCCCCTGCAGTAGGTGCAGAAAAAAATAGCAGTGGAGGGTGGGCAGTGGAGCAGTGAGAGCAGTGAGAGCAGTGGAGGGCAGTGAGTCATTGATTCATGGCAGTTACCACACATTTTTTCAAGTTCTATCCAAGAGAGATTAAGAACTCAAAAGATATATGTCCTGGATAGTGTAAGTACATAGTTATGAGGATGTTAAGACAAGTTCTTTTTACATGAGAATCTTGTCAAACTCTTTGGCTTTGTTTGTAATTGGTATTTCTTGAGTTTCTATTGGTCCATAAATTAAAAAAAAAACCCTTATCAGGGCATACCTAGTGTAAGGGGTTAGCAGCTCAGAAAACAATACTGCAGCCTCGTTTATAAAAAATGATTTAAAGTAGAATTGTTTAAAAAATGGCTTTGGTCTTTTCCAATCAGTCAGGTTGCATCTGCCCAGGGCTATTAGTTCTTTCAATGTCCACATCCTTTTGTTAAATCTGTTTTTCTGGCAACTACAGTATAACTTTGGTGAGTGATCTGTTGAGTTTGGTGATCACTGATAGTTTTTGATGAGCCAAAAACACATGAGAAATGAGTAGCTTTGTGGAAACAGAAGGTAAGCAAGACTGACTAGGATATGTTATTGTCATGTAGTCACCATCAATGGTCTGATCCTAAGGATGAATGAAATACTAAGTATATCACAAGAGCCAGCTACAGGAAGGCACATGTGACCAAGATAAGAAGTTATCACAGAGGGCAAGGTCCAGGTCACTAGTTATTGTTAGGGAAAAAATGTTATTGATCAAATCCCGCATATATATCAAGATCTTGGAATCATAGGCAGGGGTCTGGGATCACTCAATGACATGCATGAGGGAATGGATATACTGCAGGGAATATTCTTCCATGAGAAGTGATTGTGGTCTGGAGAAGAGACACACCAAGTTTCTGCATCATGGATTGGCTACATGTTCAAGAGTGCTTCTGAATGATTGGTGGATAAAAATTTAAATTTTACTATGATATTGGTGCATGGGCCACTCCATCCAACATCCAAGTGATGCCATGCCAGAGGCATTGGCTACTTCCACAAGTTCTGGTGTTATTGCTGCAATTGTCTTGTGTGGTATCAGCAGGTATTGAAGATTTCTGATTTTTGGTGGCTGTAGTGACTACTTTTGGTAGAATAAAATGGAATGAATCCTTCACCTTAATGGTCTATTCCCTAACAGGCATGTCACCAGAAATTATATAGAACTTATCCTTGATTGAATTTGATTCTTTTCTCTGATTTGGAGTTATGAACATTGAGTGTTTTATTGTACTTCAAACTTAAACATGTCAGCTTTGTCCTTAGCAATTGAATATTAAGGATGTAACAAGGATGTATTTTTTCCTTCATGGCTATCCATCTCCAATCACTGATGTGTGGTGCAAGACATGGGCAAAGGCAAAGGGAAAAGCAAGCCCTTTTGTGACTGCAAAGCCACAGTGATGCATGAAGGAGAAGAGTCAGGCCTGAAGAAGGGAAAAGAGTTAGGCAAAGCTTGTAAGGTGCAATAGAGTGAAGAAAGGTGTGGATACCTAGATCTGTTGTCAGGATGAGGCACCATGGAAAGGACAGGGAAAGTTGGAGCAACTGGTGCAGAAGGAGGTGGAGGAGTAGTGGGCATGGTGACAGCAGGAGTGGCAAGTGCAGGTAGTGTTTGAAAGTCTGGTCCAGTCTGGTTTTTTGCCCAAAATTTGGGCAACTGCAACTAGTTGCAACTGCCTTCAGCACCCTAATAGCCATGAAGTGACACATGAAAATGAGCCTTGGAATGCTTGAATTGGTCAAGAAATGACCAAGATATGGTCAAAATACATAAACAAGCATAAAAAGGTGTATTTTGACTATATCTCAATCATTTCTGCACTGATTTTTATGATCCCAGGCTTATTTTGAAGCCCTTGGGTAGTGCTATATGTATCCCAGTAGTGGCAAGCACCAGTCCCAACTCAGGTGATGACAACACAACTCTTCTGAGGGTGCGCTTACCTTAAGAAAGGCAAACCCTATTTGTGCGGCGCTTCTAAGACACTTGTCGCTAGAGAGGCCACACAGA
>JAGGAR010016174.1:0-15782 GCA_017657315.1 Termitomyces sp. K1Ag
TGGCTTAATAATCAATGAGCTGTCGCAGTATTTCACAACTTCTTTTGAGCCTTAGGGTACCATTGTTGGCAGTGTCGTACTTGGCTTCTACCTCTATCTCACTGGAGTGTCTCTGTAGCAAAAGCATCTACATTTCATCGTCCAGTTGCCAGTCTGACCTTCCAATGCGATTATGTTTTTGATGCTTCGAGTGATATCTTGAAGATTCAGATTACAGCGGCCGTTGAGGCAACCTTAAGAGTCCACTCTAAGGCTCAGTGACCCACGCTCTCGACGTGCACACAAGGACGAACGGCATACGTAGTGATACAAATACAGCATTTTGTATGATACAGTACGAGGTCGGAAAATGAAAACATAGGTAGCTTGTTTTTGTGGGCTGAATTGAGTTCAGCGAGCGGGCTTTATAACTGAGGAATGATTTCCCCAATCATGCTTTCCTTAGGCCTTGATGACCTTGTAAGCACCCCTGGTGCCGTATGTACTACAGCTCACCTACCATCGTTCTTGTGTCGCTTGTCCATGTCGCGATACCCCAACCAATAAACTAAACCAGTTAAACCAACAAGCGCCGCGACACCCAACATCTGCGATGAGCGTGAAAAGAAAGTCCAACAGATTATACGATGATGGCTGCTCACCACGTTGTTATTGCCGCGAGGTCCACTGCCCGTCCCCATGCCCCCCCAGCCTCCCATGAACCTGTTGGCGCCCCCAGCCATCTGTTGACGAACAAGAGTGCGATGCATTTTCGAAACTTAGGCTGAAAGTATTGAAATGGTCTGTGCGGTATTTGTAGTTGCGTGGGTGTGAGATCCGAGTTTGAAACAGGCCGGTCTCGAGCTTTATATATGGCCATGGTAAGAACGACGTCATCGCTTACAATTACTATATCTCGTGCTCTCCGCGACCGTTAAACATACTAATCGTCAATCCTGGAAAATACTACATATACAGAGCAAATCAATAGCAATCAGGCAGTTGTACTATGGAAATCTATAATTACAAGAAACGGTTCGACGATACTTCAAGTCCTTTTGCCATTCGAAGCATGATTATATTCGAAGTCAAGCTTGAGAACTGAAAATATCCTAAGTCAGATGTTGCGACTTAAGTACGAATAATATGAACAGCTTACTCCATTGCCAATAAATACCTGTGACCTCTCAGCAATGGCCATGTCCACTGCAGCTGCGACCTGAGTCTGTTTCGGGTCTAGTGATAAGTCAACAGTGCTTTTGAGATCGTCCCAGCCATCTTCCAATAGCGCCTCCTTCAATCTATTCAACCAAAAGCCCCAGGCATTGGTAAGAACATATACTTTCTTCAGCCCCTTATTCTCCTTCCTTATTTCAGAAAGCCGCGATACAAGCTGCTCGACCGTCGGGAGGCAGTGTTCCATATAATAATCATTATACTCGTCGCTCTCGTAGGTATATGGTGACGAGTCAAACTTGTCTGGAAGTTCTGGAAGCTGGTTCAGGCCATTATATTGAGACTTCCATCCCGCAAGGCGCGGACAATGTCGTCTGAAATCACCTCGACGAAGGTGTAGAGCAACCATGCCTGTAAGAGTGGTGTTCGTGGAGAAATTGTACAATGCCGGAATCGACTCAGGCTGGAGGATTGGGAAATTGCGTAGTACGGCGGAATATACGAGCGGCGACCAGAGGTATTTTGTGACGATCGGCGAGCGCGAAAATTCTGGCCATAATGAGATTATTCGATCACTGTCAAAGAAACTGTATGAGTAGGAAGGGATAGTTACAATCAAATAGGCTAGGCATTTAGATTGTGGAAATTAGCACTCACGCACGGTCGAAGATGACTTTTTCCTTCGAGTCTACCTCTACGCAGTCATCTTGCACAGACTTTAGGCGCTCTACCCACCAATCGACAACTACTTTGCCTTCCACATCACTTGGCGAGCCTTTCGAGCTGATAACGCGTCGCATATGGGGTGGACAGACAATATCCCAGAATTCAGCGTTAACGGCCGCGTTATCTGGTACAGACCTTCCTGCGGTGGGCCCAGATATAAAGGCGTTCATTGGTAGTCTTACAGGACGTAATGCAAAGTCGTAGAGCGTGTATTGGAAAGGTAGATGTGACCAGACATAGTCCTCGAAGACATAAGAACGGTCTGATTTTTCTGCCACGTAGTGCAAGAGGAGCCTGGCGTATCATTCGCGTGAATGTAAGCCAGAGTACTACGTTTAAAAGACGCACGCTTCTTGAAGAACATTATTAAACCCATGCCCCCACAAATGATCTGGGAAACGAATGTACTTCCTACCCTCCGCAAGCGACTGGGTTACATAGTGTTGAGGTAAACTCCGTTCAAATTCGCGTATGTCTTCGAAACTTGGGGGCACGCCAGACCACAACACGCCAAGGAGCAACAATATGGGTATTAGGATGACGAAGACCAGCATTCGTCGAAGAGGAAGATGACGTAGGCATCTTTGAACTCGCGAGCGTCGTCGGCGTTGGACATGACTGGCATGAGAAGAAGGCGAATCTGTCGCGAGTAGTTGGTATTCCTCTTCAGATTTGCGGTTGTCCAGGCTGTCCGCGAGTCTTGAGATTCCGCGCCATATATCCATTGACAACGGCAACTTTTCGATTACAAGAAAGTTAACCTGATCTGGATATAATAGAGAAGTGGTATAGACGAGCACACACGAGCCAATGGCGGTGTAGCGCGAGTTAACGGGGAGGCATAGATGAAGGTGGCTGTTCAAATCTGCATGACAACGTTTCAATCACTTATGTAGGTGCCGTCGTCTCCGCAGCAAGGCAAATACCATAATGATGGGACAATACTCTGTTCTCCGCAGCTCGCTCCGTCTTTGTCTCCGCATAGATAAGTCATGATGCTTTCTAAAAATTGACCAGAACGTTATGTTTTTGTCTTTGCCCAATTAAACGCCGAACCTCGACGTACATGCCACTACATGCCACAAGGCACGGACTTGTCCTGAAAACGGTACACCGGTTCCATTCAGTCCAATATACTCAGATTACTATGTACTCAATCACTGGCAAACTCCTGATCTCTCAAGCTCTCCAGCTCGGTCACGGTTCGCGCCCTCTACCACGCGAGCTCAGCGGTTGAAGAAGGGTATACTTACTGTGTCCTAAGCGTAGTCTTTCAGGCTCTTTCGTCTTTCGATGGCCTGTCGATCTGACTCGTTGCGGTGATGAACTTGAGTTTTGACATGCTCTCTGTAGAAGCGTATGTCTATCATTTTGGCATACATGCGCACTCGTAATGTCCTCAATTTCACTTGGCAGTGTGGAAACCATGTTCACTATTGCCTTCCAGGAACCACTTCGATCGTCTGGAAGAGCGAAGGAATGGAATTACCGGGGATCATCCCTTCCCAATCCATTTCCGCTTTCTCGTGGTTTATATGAAGAAGCCTTAGAAAATCGTAGTTTGGGCCTTAACTTCATACTCCAACGTGCGCAATCTGTCTAGCGTGCGCCTTCTCTGAGTGACTGATTTGTGATCCCAACTAAATGTACATGTACTGCCAAGTTTCACGGGAACCCGGAGCAGCCCGGAGTACATGGACAGCATCCACCGGTTACTATCGATATATTGCGAGAACCGGCGTCTACAACGTGTGCAAAACACGTTGGTTAAGTTTAATTATATCCCTGGCGCCGAAGTGTTACAGATTCCCGTTGCCCTGGACCTCGTCCTACGATTCAATCACGACCAAGATGGATGGCCTGCACGATTCAACGAAGTGGAGTAACTCAACTCGACCTTGACCTCGGCTTCTGGCGACGATCTCTCAAACCGGTTGTCTTCTCTTCTCTTCTCCGAGAGCAAGGAGTATCGCGCATGGGGTTGCGTTGTCATAAGTCAGCGAGTAACTTCAGGTAACTTCGGGGTGGAATAACAATATTGATTTAGAACCCCGCGGCGCGGACAACGACTGATCATCATAGTTCCTTAGCTCTCGGGGACCTTCGTCACCATTCCATCCAGAACCTTTGCCATCTTTGAAGATTCAAAACCAGGGCATGAGCATCTCATCTCACCGATTTGTTCCGGGCAGCCTTCATCACGTTTACGAGACCAATACAATATATGTTTTTACGAGACATGCTGTGCGAGAAATGTATAAACTGTGCCCCAAATTGAGAATCCGAGAGCCCTGAAAGCTTCTATCAATCCATAGGCCGAGGGGACCAGGCGACTCATCGCAATTCCTTGGGTGACTTGGATTTCTCACAGCTGACTCGGGTTCAACCAGCGCATAGTAATGGGGCGAGTTCTTTGAGACCTGATGATGAACTTTTGACCCGCTCATCTTGACAAATAAATAGATTGATGAAGGCGCCTGGAAAGAAAATTTCTGGGGTGCTAAAGCTTGAATACTGGACAAGTTACCCGTGCTCATTGTCAAGGCGGCTCGAGAGGTATTCCTGCCGGTCGACAGGCCCGGGGCTTCGGCTCCCTGATCGTTGTGTACATGTCGAGGACTCCAGTTGACTTACTTACTCGCTGACAGGCTCGTCGGCGGTCGTCTCGCGAGCGGCGTTATCAAAAACAGTTTTACTTCCACGGTATGCCGTGATGTTCATATTCTTCGAATGTCACATAATCCCCGCTTAGCCGATGTCCAGGATTCAATATAACCTCAACGTCATCGTGTTATGTTTTGCGGGCGGTAATTAACTGCACACACATACGGAAGCGTCGAAAAATCTACATATCGCCACCTTGACTCAGTCAGTCTTGTGATCATTCAAAATCCAGGAATACGGCTAAAAGACTTCCCTATGAAGAGATTTCTGGACGAATCGGAGCCTTCACCGCTTCCCATTCTAACTAGACGTCACGAGGTCCTTCTTTTCTATCGAAATGACTCCGTCTTTGCTTATCCACATCTAAGTTCAAATGCACGTGTACCGATAACTCTCTTCTTTCTCTTCTCTTCTCTTAAATGAATTCAAAGCCAGACGATCGCGTGAGGACCTGTTTAGTGACATATAAAGTCTTTATCGTCATCGCTTGTCCTTCTCCCGAACCGACCACATTCTTTGTTTGTGGCGTTGCATTCGTATTGAATTATCGCGTCACCTGAGTGTGGAGTAGTCGTAAATAGTACGTCTATTTAGAGTACAACATATTACCCGAACACTGACCGTGGCATCGCGGCAGGACTTGATCAGTCAGCTCTACACAGGTCCACAGTGGCTATGTCATATCACTGATTGATGTACTACATGACACACGGATGGCGAAACCGCGAAACATTTACCAAGTCTAGCGAATTGAATCGATTGAAAACAATCAAGTAATTCCCATACCGGGGTCAAATCTTTTTCTTAAATATGAATAACTTGGACATCCACAAGCACCTACTAATGATTGACAGACACTCACTGCTTCTCAGCTTCCTTTTCCCTGTCTTGTCTACCCAAAAATGTCTTGTGAAGTTTTACGCCCTCTACACAGGGGGGTCGGAGTTATTAATCTTGTGCCGATCTACCTTCTATATCGTAGAAAGCCGCCGGTATCCGTTGGGGTAAATTTGGATTTGGGGTTCAAGCTGTACAAGGCTGTACATAGCCTGCATCCCTTTATCGCACCTACGAGACCAACTGGATGTGCCCACGTCTATGAGAGGGTTGCGCATAGCATTGAGTCTCCGAGTCGACTCATCGAATTTGGACCATGGACGTCACTTCAGCTGGCTTATCAACTTCCACTCATGGTCCTACACTCGCTTCCCATGCTCCGCATCAGTTGTCCACCATCAGTCACTCGACCTCCAAATAACTTGTCAATGTGAATAGATTTTTCCGGATGTTCGTGCCGGAGCGACAATTTCACCGAGAGTGTTTTCAATTTTAAGTGCTACGGAGTTGGCGATTTTGATGGTTAACCGCTCGTGTTTCGAGATTATAGTTGATTTCAATGAGGTCGTAGTGTCCCGGGCCTTCGTGTTCGCGTGTACATGAGATTCCCTTGAGATGGCCATCACACGAGGTGGCAATATAGTGACGTCATTGCAGTGCGTCATCACATTTTCGAACGTCGACGCTTCTCAACTTCTTATTTAACGTCCTCAAACTTCGATAGAAGAGAATTGAACAGGAAAAATTTTGTATATGCAAGCATGATGATTATATGGGTATGGGTAGGCTGACTAAAGCGTTCTACAGGTATCAAAAAGAATAGCCTAGGTAGAGAATCCCAGTGATTGGCTCGACAAACAGAGAAGAGAAAAAAAAAGAAACCCAATGTATGATGGTGATGATGATGCAATGTACGTGTGACCTGGTACGGAACGTGCAAGTGGAAAACTAAAGACATAGAAGGAAAGCGGGACTAAAGGGCAACCTTGACCTAGTCCGAAAAGCCGTGGACCAACCAGCGGTGCATATTCGGCAGTTTTAGAGGATCCAGCCTTCCAGAGATGCGCAGCGTGGACTGGAAATCGCGGCGGGACCCTGTGGTTCCGTGGTCGACGTCAGATGAGGCAAGGCGATAGCGTACGGCGTTGAGGCCGAGCAGGCATACGATACGTGACAGAAACCGAGAGCACACCAAGTGCGCATAAATAGTGGAGGCATGTCAGATGATGTGGTATGTGATGTGCGGTCATGAGCATGAGCGACCAAGGCGTTGCTGGACCCATCGGGCAGAGAGAAATATACTATCTGCGCGCAACGTATCTCCAGTAAGTGTCATTGGGTGGCTGGAAGGAATGATCAGATGGCGATGGGAAAGGGGTGCGCCCACACAAACCTCGGTGCCAGGCCTGGACTCGTCTGAACATGAATTAGAGGATGTTGATAGATACAAGGTATGAAGGAACTTACGATCTTTAACGCACTCCCATATGTTTACGCCTCGGCTTCGCGGATCCCACATACAGCATTGACTGTAAACGTCCCAGTGGACATTGACCTCCCAGATGCGAGTTGAGTTCCCTATTACAACGCCCGGCATGTGGAGTATTCGAGTATGTGGGCAGTGGAGCAGTGGAGGGTGGGGCTGGTGTAGGAGCAAAGTAGAGCCGGGGCTGGGGTTATATAGCGCATGACAAGCGGCGCCGTCCGTAAAGTAAAAATCACCAACAAATGCAATCTAAATTTAATGACATAACCGTTCCTTTACCTTTTCTGGTGGAGATCTGACTAACAAGATTATCATGGATCGTTGGGTTGTGGGCACTCATTCTGGGCTATTTCCTCTGACATGAGCCCACCATGCCCCACCATCTGAACGACCTCCACGCCTTCTGCCAAACACCACCTCATCGTCGTGGTCGTCACAGACCACAACTCGTACTGCAGAGACGAGGGCGGGCCCACCACGAACTGTTCGCCTTCACTCACTCGGTTCGGCAGTTCAATTCATCGCAAATTTTAGGCATGTGTACCCAACACAACGGTTACCGAGACAACCATATCACCAGATAGGTAACAATTTCCCACCACTAAGAAGTGTTCCTTATTGCGTTTCTGCTCATGCATGGCACTCACCACGCTTTTGGTGAACTAGCATCGTGATACTTATCGATGCTGATCATCTCCGCAGTTCACATAGAGGGCAGATGCTGAATGAACTATCTGATCTCCCACCGATAGCGTCTCCCTGTGGGTATCCTGCTTGCCTCGGCAAGGCAAAAGACTTGAACCCGATGCTCTGCGAACCTCGCAATGATCCTGGACCCTTTGAAATGGAAATAGACGGAAATCCACGCGGACGAGAGGCAACGGGTTCCTGGTTGGTAGACGAACATGGATACGCGATGTTTCTACCGCGGTTTCCACACATCGTGTCTAAGTAAAAGAGGTTCTAAAAGTGTTTGTGGCTATCTTCGAGCTCAACCTTGTCTCGAAGTTCTACCACGACGTAATAGTTTGTTATCTTGGTTTACAAAGCATTCCTGGTGCCATGAGAATTGCTTGTATGGACGTCCACTGTTCGGCAACTCTGGGAAAAATGGTTGGCAAAGTGGAACCCGTCAATTTAGGTACGGAATGGTGATGATGCTGTCTTCCCTGGAAACCACAGGAGACCATACATGTATGTAAGTTGAAGCAAGCGGGGGTTTGGATTCTGGATCATCTAGGTCCTTCTGCACAGCGTGTAGTCCGTCCCTGCGTTTCCCGCTTGACACGGATTCACATAGCAACGTAAATATCGTCAACGAAGGTATGCCGCGGGAATTACAAGACACTGAGATCCAGTCTGATCCAGTACAATAAGAACTCATGGTAGTGTGGTAAGCCTGGAATGGATCCGGAGGGAGTGAGGTGTGGGCGCTCCGAGTCCGTTGAATCGCTGACTTAATTTTTCCAAGCGGAGATGAATCGCTTCATTCTGTTCACGTAATCAACCCTACAAGTAAATAATGACAAATTCATTTACAACTTGGTCCGTCACGTCGCAACGACCACGAAGAGAATTTGATAGAACTTTCTAGATGTCTTTTAATGTCAAGCTAGATACGCCAAGACGTATGGTGAGTACATAGATGGTTTTTAGCAATCGTTCGATCATTGATGAAGGTTTTGTTAATTTGAAATCCGTGTTCGGGGACGGCAGGGTGTAGGGTTTACCGGTGTGCTGTTGGTCGCGGGAGTGACTTTTTACATTGCCAAGCGCAATATTGCGGGAAAGAGGAGGCAGGATTTGGATGAGTACCGAGCTTGTATGTCCCCTCTTCCATACTAAATGAGTGTTTTCATCCTTCCTTTTTCTCAGCTTCAGTACAAAATGTTCCTGTACCAACTGATTCAACAAAACGCGATTAGTATCTCCCTATGGCTCGGACGGAACTCTTCATTGTGTCAATCTCATGTTCAGACTCCAAGGTCGCGTCACATATTCAGCACATGACGTGACGCGTCGCGTACTACTGGAGTGTCTCAGATCACTATGCTCTGCGTCATTGATTTTTGCATCCGTGACTGTATATTATTCAGTCGTCTCAATTGCAACGAGCGCTGAGACATTTCCAGCATATAAATCTAGTGAGAAAGCTTCCATACAGTACATCCAAGTTCGCACGCACAAGCCCCTCTCATCTACAAGTCGGTCACTTTTTGGCGCTATGGCAAACATTCTTAGGGGACCTGCATCTAGGGTGCCGTCGTTGACCGTTGGCCAAGTGGGTTTTGTTGATTCATACTTGGGAGAATGTTTAACATTTCGCTTGATAGACAATTCTATTCGGGGGCTCCGTCGTCGCGGCTAGTCTCGGTGGTTTCTACTGGAACCTCCACCGCATGCAAAGGAAGAAAGCCGAACGAGGCGATCTTCCCCACTGTACGTTGTTCCACGGCTCTACATAAACGATCTGATGACCTATTGTAACCAGATGAATATCTCCTGGCTCACGTCGCTTCTCGCGGCCTCGCCAACCCTGTCCCAGGCGCCGCCGAGCTTCCCCTCTCACGCCACCAGCTTCGCGGGACTGCCATTCCCCCTCCTATCAAGGAACATCATAGTGGCCACTCTACGGTCGCAAACTACCAGCCTTCCGCGAAATCAGATGAGATTCGTGGAAGGCTAGAACAGCCGACCCCTCAGCGCGCGAAGGAGCTGGGCAGTTCGGTCGCGTACACAAAGAGCCCGGATTATGTGAATAGTTACGAAAAGACTGCGGCTCAGAAGCTGAAGAATGGGCTTCCTATGGTCGAGAAGACTGACGTTCTAGAGGGGCTTGGAGCGTCTGCTTGAGCAAGAAATAAAAGCCTCAACTCAATCTTGATCTACGAAATTCTTTTCGGTAATTGAAAGGTCAATTGTACTTGTATCTGTTTTTTTGTTCGAGTAATACGTCAAACTGTATCTGTGTAACATCTAGGGCCTCTTCTTGAACAAGCTTTTTGGAGCCTTGCCACGTTTGCACACTCGAACAACCGTTTGCATGATTTAATCTGAGGTGAAACTTTCTATCTTTAAGCTATGAATTAGACAATGAAGATGTCTCTCTAATTGATAGCATGAAACAAACTTTGGTGCAGCAAGTTTACCCGCTTCCGAGGAGGAGCGGCGTGGCGCAGACCTGCAATTATTGTCTGCGACATAAGTTCGATGCTCTGCGACATAGGTTCGATGCTCAGCGCCCAGCTGCAGGAATCATTTTCAAAATTTGCAAAACATAATCTGGTATAGTTTCTATAATCTCGTCAGAGTAGAGGTACATACATAGTGGATTGGAGCGAGACAACTTGCAATTGATCACGTTGTCGAAGATTACTGAGGACAGGCTTGCGATCGTGTGGAAACCTGCCAGTTCATCATATTAATTTATGTGTATAGAAGTAGCACTAATTCAAGACGGAAAGCATATTGAGAATAAAAGGCGAGGAATATGGAAAGTAAATGGGTTGGTCTTGACAACCGGGCGTGAAAAGGGGTGAGAAGATTGTTTTTTGTACGCCTTCCGTCTTGGCTATCACCGTCATGCTGCAAAATTTTTCCAAATGCACATTCGCCTCTACCCGCCGCCTGCTTGTCGCTAAGCGTACCTTCTCGGTGACGTTCCTCCGTCGCGGTGATCCATGGGTGCTCCCCAACAGCCCGGAGCACCTCGCTCAGACCACCGTAGAGGACATACCCCCGACTCCGTTGCCCAGGCCGAATGAGTCCGTCGATACCCTCCGTGCACGACTCGTGTACCAGTCGCGCAAACGGGGGACATTGGAGAGTGACCTTTTACTAAGTACCTTCGCGAAAGATAATCTGAACTCAATGAGTGAGGCGGAGATGCGCGAGTACGACAGGGTGAGTCTCTCTGGATCATCAATGGGCTTGGCTAGTGAAAGCTGACGGATATGAACGTGGGTCTGTAGCTACTAGACGAGGCAGACTGGGATATCTATTATTGGGCCACGGGCAAGCGGACACCTCCGGAACGATGGTCGAACTCGGAAATTCTGAAACGGCTAGCAGTACATGCTAAGAACGAGGGCAAGGTCGTGCGTAAGATGCCCGAATTGTAATATGTACTACGGTACAATATATGGACGCTTTGGGATTTCTATCCCTCATCCAAGATAGCCCACATAACACTAATTAGAAGGCGCTCTTGGCCTTAAGGCAGGAGTAACCATCGTTCAATAAGCTTTCCAAGATTGGGGCTACCTAACCCTGATCATGACTGTCAGCACTGAATCGAATTGCTCCAAGGCGATACTGCACCTACCCGTAGCAGGATCCCATCCTTTGTCGCTGAAGTCTTAATGTCAATACATTTCAAGGGTCACTGGACCAACAATCGATAACTCACGCTCTAAATCCTCCACCACGTTCACCTTGCACTATTAGAATGGGTATGATGTCTCATTGGATAATGAACTTGTGGCTTACATCCTCTGCACCCTTGACTAGTTCCATTTGTAATATCATTGAAGGCTTCCGCAAAAGCAGACGAGTAGATCTACTCATTAATAATCCCGAATCGTCAAACAGGCACGTCCAAAAGCGAAAAATGGGGTGCGAACCGTTGGGTTGATGAAACCGACGGGTTTCTTACCAGCAGCAAGGCGGGCATCGTTGACGAGAGTAATAATGGAAGCGACAGTAGGCACAGAACCAGATGTACCACTATTGACAGTGACCGAGCCATTATCGACACTCAGAAACGAATTTCTATCCACAGTACCACCCCAGATTAGCAAGCCTAGACTCAAGTGAATGAAAAGAAAACTTCTCGTACGCATTTGCACTCAAGTCCGGATATGCACGCTGAACACGTTCACTTCAGAACGAATGGGTCTTCTTCTAGAAATAGGAGACGTACCCCTTTATTATTGAACAAATTCAGCTTAGCTGGGTCGCTCTTTCTCAGCCTGGCTATGTATGTCTCGACCGCGCGTTTTTGGTACGCAGGGGCTGGAAAACGATTGCTAAACCCACCTCCCCCAGACTCGAAGAAGCCAGGAATGATCTCTTGATTCCAGACTTCTTCTGCGCTAGGAACAGCTTCCGCCCCGGACATGACCTGCGTCCCCCCGACCGCCGTGACCCACGGACAAGATGCAGGCCACGACGGATTGAAATGCGTGGCGTTCGGGTTCATAGATCCTAGAGAAGCATAAGAAGGGAACAGTAAGCAGGTTAAATACCCCAAAGCGCTGAATCCGCCGCACAAGAAGCCCGGTTCCCGAGAGAATAGGCAACCGAGGTAGATGGAGGGAGATAGAAAACGAATGAACGGGATACTCACCGTTCTTGTCGAGGCAGTAACCACTCTGTGCCCCACTGACCCCAGTATTCCCGGCGGAGTAGAGAACGGTGACCCCCATGAGCCCGAGCTTCGCAAACTCAGCGCACTGGCGTTCCAGGTAGAACTGCGCGAAGCGGTACTCATGGTCGGCCTGCGAATTCGACACGACGTAAGGCGCTGTTACGGTCCCACAGGAATGGTCGTTGAATCCGCCCGGGAGGGGATTAGGAAGTGTTGGGTCATAAGTGAGGTCGTCTCCGCCCTTTGTGGTGCAGTAAGACCCGTCGACTGCGTCCAGCCATTCATTCGCCGTACGAAATTCGGCTGTTGAATCGGTAAGTTAGAAGACCAGTGTTATAACGGCGAACTCAGGAAGGGAACAGACGGATTTGAGAGTTTCCAATTTGTAAAAGTTGGACGGTCTGGGGTTCTACAAGGGTCATCAGATACTGAAGAATCCAGCCCACTTCGCCTCCACTGGTATTGGCATCTTGCTCCAGATTTCCTTCATAGGTGGCAACATCATGTCAATGAACAAGGGAAAGAAAAGTGAAGCCCACCTCCGTCGATAGACACTAGCTTCGGAGACTTGCCTACCAGCGTTGGAGAATAGTTTCCAAAAAAAGCATCCAGATCGGATTGTAAGTACACATTGGAATAATAATTAACTATAGCACTCGGGGCGGGTTCAGAGAGAGCTACAGAAGTAAGGCGAAGACTCACCAATCCCCAGACTGTTATGGTTCTTGGCTTGAGGAATGTAGGTCATGTTGTATAGGGACTTTAGGCATCCTGGAGTTACTACCGTATCACATCCAGTGGAATCTCGAGGCGCCCTCTTCGCATAATACCTTGAGCTAGATGACCGCCGTTTTTTGATATTTCCAGTGATTTCAATGTTCGTCATGTGTACCGTAGGAGTAATAAAATCGATAAGGTCCGAGATTCTTTGAGGAAGTGAATAGGAATCGCATGCTAAAATAGAAAAGCCTACAATAAGTGCCAACAATAAAGATAGGTTGCAGAAATCTTTCACCAATATGTTCTTCATGATCATCCCTGCCCTCTCCTCGTCGGAAGACATGGTAACTCGCGTTCAAAAGCCGCTCGACCTCTCCTGCCGTGGCATCTCGGACCTCAAGCCACGCCTTATTCGTAGTGTGGTGTATCCTCCCCGCTTCAACGCCTGCGGCCTCCAGCCACTCGCGCACAGACTGTACAGAGTCCCGGTGTGGAGCGAAGGTGGTAACAACACGCTCAGGCGTCCAGTGCTTCCCGTAGACAGAATTAGCCGGGTCGGATACAGCTAGTAGGATATCAGGAAGAAGGTCTAGGTTACGCTGCTTTAGGGCGATGCGCAAGGGGATCGGCGCGGAAGGAGAGAGTCGGCGCATGGGATACCAGTCTGGATGAGGAAAACGGTTCTCATGTATAGTGTACTCTGTCGTGGGACTTGAAAAAGAGCTTGATGTCTTGCTGAAGGAGAAAAGGAAGAATACTAGAGGCAGCAGGTGGGCATACATCGGTGGGACAGGGATGAATGAACTGGGCACGACCGCTGGAGATCCGAATTCGAGTTAACTTATTAGGGATCGAAGGCACTGTAATGCCTATTTAACAAGCAAAGGAGAAGGGTAAGGACGACTGCGCCTGCCACGAGCAAGTCACCTCACCTTCCGTAATCCTCGGCACCAGTGTCCGATAATTTCTTCCGCTGTCCTAGGACAGACATTCTCGCGTACCATACACGTCGGAGCATACAGAGCATGTAATATCTCTTGGTCAGGTCGTCTGATAATGCATATTCGACTTCTTCGTTCTTCATTCTCAGTCTCACACGTTCTGTTGATTACTTCATCCTACCGACTGTTCGTGGCGCGACGTAGAATACAGGTGCATCAGTGGAGCATCGCCATACTGTTGGAGATCTCTTCTCTCCATCATGGATGTAAGCACCCACTGAACGTCTTCTGTATCTCGTCGTAGGGTTTTCCAGTGAAGAGTTTTTCGTGTCAGTGCAATGGGGTGTTGGGCAGTTCAATAGGTTGTGTGCTTTCAATCGCTTCATAGGCGTCGAGGACAAAAGATAAACCACTGACTAGGTCATCCAATGGACCAGAAAAGGATCGTGTCCAAGTTCCATTGACATCATTGTCAAATCGCCAAATGCTAGGTATTCAGGGATCTAGAGACTGCCTGGAGCCAACAAGCGAGGCCAGTAGTCGTTGATGTAGGTACCAGAGGTCAATTCAGAAGATTGATTCCAGATCATGGTAGAACTTGTATTGCCTGCACGAATGGGTTCACGTCATCCCATGATTTGAGCGCGAGGGAGAAATAGATACCTTTCGCACTGATGCTCTACACCTATGAAAGACAGTGTCCCCTTTCTATAATGAGCATAGATCATGAGACAAGACAAGAACCATACGAGATCCATCACAAAAACCCTTTGGATATTTGAGGTTGGATAACTTGCCCTTCCCACCTTCGCGGTACACCATAGCCAACTGTCCGCGTTCACGTTACGCTGAGCATATCCAACCCTGCGTAAATACCCCAAAGATAGGTCTTTGATCAGCTCTGATCGTCAGTGGACAAAAAGCAAACGGGCAGTTTACCTGAACAATATTTTTAAAGGTGAGGATGAAAATCTTCAAAATGTCCGCGCAAACCTCTTCGATCCCCGACTGAAATGTCAAAAGTGACTTTGTGACTTCTCTCGCTTTGTCAGCTTCTGTATCACTGGACTACATTCTACTACATTCGGGTCAGAGGTTAGCTATAGCTATAGGCAAACTACCTCGAATCTGATTGGCCCATCAATTTCTCCATCATCTTCACCACATCGACGGTTGGTTCCTAGTCTGCTCCAATCACTCTTATCCGGAACGTTAGACATTTCGTAATTGTCAGCGGCGAGGCATTAATTGAACTAATGGCCACCGATTGGCAAGGGTAGCTTCGGAACTTGATGAGGCTGCAAGTTGTGATAATTGAGAAAATGGTCTGAACAGGTCTGAACAACACATATGTATCTTGAACATAACCGTCCTAGAAGCGTGTATCTGGCGGTGAATGGAGGAGGGATAAAGCAGGTAAGCAAGTGTCCGAAAATGTCCGTTCTAACTGTGGAGTGTATATCATACGAGAATGGGGGAAGTGAAGCCAATTAGAAGTATTAAGGCATGTATTACAGAGAAGGTAAAAAGACAGATCCGTTCTAACTGTGGAGTGTATATCATACGAGAATGGGGGAAGTGAAGCCAATTAGAAGTATTAAGGCATGTATTACAGAGAAGGTCGAAAGACAGGAAAATTTTGGACAGATTACTATGATCACCCGGTCATCAAAGCTGCTGGCTTCAAAGACCATTAAGCCACAAACGGTGAGAAAGTTCCTTCAAATCTTGTACTTCACGCGCGAGTGCGTCGGCTGACTGCTGCTCCCAAAGCTGCCTTCGAATGAAAGGACGATATTCCTTTCTCATACTATCACTGTTTGGGAGTTTCAAAATTTTCACTAATCTGTTAATAACAAAACATCGGCTAGAGATACCGCCAAAC
>JAGGAR010016175.1:0-15709 GCA_017657315.1 Termitomyces sp. K1Ag
GTCACACTGGCATAGGGAATCCCCAGACTTGTTCTCTTTGGATCTCCCTCTGCCAGGTGTGTAGTTATGCTTGTAGACACTGTACCGTACTGAATATACTTTGGATCTCCCTCTGCCAGCTGTGTGATTGAGCCATAGCCTCCAGAGGTCGCCCTTACAGATTTGAGCTGGAGATATGTGAAATTATATGAAACAAGATCAGCGCTGGCATGTATAAGCCCTCAAATTCATCTTACTGCTCCAAATGGTTCTGCATGTTGAAGAAAAATGGAAAGCTCTGCATCACCCACAGTCTTGAGCCACTCAATCGCATTACTATTCATCATTCTGGTGTCCCACCTTTTCCTGATCACATTGCCAAATCCTTTGCTGGGTGCATCGGTGGCACCACTCTTGACCTATATGTTGGATACAACAAGTGACTAATCAATCCTGCCTTGCGTGACCTCACTACCTTTCAGACTCCTTTTGGCATGCTATGTCTAGTCATGCTACTGATGGGTTGGACCAATTCTGATACAGCACTATGTGCTGGTCTTTATAGATGACATCGGCATCAGAGGACTGACAGATTGGAAGTTAATTGATGGAGCACCCACAACTCATCCCAAAAACTCTAATATTTGACTAGTGCTATGGGAGTTCTTTCAGGTTCTAAATCATGTTCTATGGTGCATGAAATATTCCAGTGGCATGTTTTCAGGCCACAAGCTGCTACTCTGTTTGCCAATCATCAAGATCCTCAGTCATGTCTGCACACTTGAAGGGTACGTACCAGAGAAAAGCCGCTTGATTCTACTAGAGCATTGGGTTCCTTGCCAAACAATTTCTGAAGTTCATGTGTTCTTGGGTTCTATTGGTGTGTTGCGCATCTTCATCAAAAACTTTGCGCACCATGCCCATCACATCATGAAACTCATGTGCAAGGATGTCCTGTTCGAATTCAACGACTTACAGATCACCATGCAGAAAGATCTAGTACAGGCCTTGAAAGGAGTGAATCCACTGGTACCAATCAACTACAAATTGCCTGACCCAGTCATCTTAGCTGTTGACACCTAGTATATCGCTGTTGGCTACTTCCTTTCCCAATGCTTCAACAAAAACAGAAAACAGCGCAGCTACAATTATTTCAGATCTATTATGCTCAATGAGCATGAGTCCTGCTATAGCCAATCCAAGCTTGAGCTATATGGACTATTCTGCTCCTTCCAGGCTATGCACATGTATCTAATTGACGTACAAAACCTCATCATGGAAGTCAATGCACACTACATTAAGGGTATGCTCTGACACCCTGATGTTCAGCCATTGGCAAGTATGAATTGCTGGATAGTAGCAATCCTCTTGTTCCACTTTGAGTTAGTCCACGTCGAGAGCGCATTCCATGGTCTCAACAGACTTTTGGACTGACTGCGACAGCTTGATGATCCTGAAACTGATGAAAGCAACAATGATGAGTTCGCTGACTGGGTTGATCAAATGAATGGCTTTATGCATATAATACAATTACTGATACTGTTACTTCATCCTGACACCACCAAAAATACAAAATTACCACTAATTGAACAATATACCCCAACACCATTCCCTATTGTGCTAACATATACCTCAGCATGCATCAATCCACTAAATGATGATTATGAAGAACAGCCTGAGTGCTACAGTGCTACTAGCAACGAGCCCAAGGAGTATCATGATGACACTACCACCCTAATATATGACCTGATTCCCAGAAGCAAGAAAGCCATGCTATAAGAGAAGCACTTCCAACTGGTCAAAAAGTGGCTAGAAGACCTCAAGTGACCTGAAGGCTATAGCAATGACGAGTACAAAAAGTTCATTCACTACAGTGTGAACTTCTTCCTAAACAAAGGCAGACTATGGAAATGTGACTGCGCTGGCACACACAAGCTAGTTGCCGATCTGACAGCAGAATCAGAATCCTCTGCACTATGCATGATAATCTTGGACACCACGGCCTCTATGCGACATGTGCAGCGCTGCTGGAGCGCTTTTGGTGGCCACAAGTTAGCGCCAACATAGCTTGGTATATTAAGACCTATCATATCTGCCAAGTTCACCAAACCAAAAAAGTATTCATCCCTCTGACAGTTGCCACACCAGCACCACTATTTGGAAAAGGATATATCAACACCATGCACATGCCACCATTGCGTCAGTTCAAATACATAATCTAGGGTAGATGTTCTCTGGTCTGCTGGCCCAAGTTTTGCATGCTACATTGCAAAACCACTGAAAAAGTAGGCAAGTGGATATTTGAAGACATTATCTGCTGTTGGGGAGCGCTATGCAAAATTGTCACCAACAACGGTCCACCAATTCTCAAAGCAATGGACTATCTAGCCAAAAAGTTCAATATCAACCACATTTGCATTTCTGGTTACAATAAGCACGCCGATGGCATTGTAGAGCAATTCCATTTTGATGTACGACAAGCACTATTCAAAGCAGCTGACAGAGACAAGTTGTGCTGGAGCAAATCAACATACTCAGTCTTCTGGTCTGAGCGCGTCACAGTCTGAAAGTGCATCCATTGCTCTCCTTACTTTGCAGCAACAGGCACACATCCATTACTTCCTGCTGACATCATCAAAGTGACATACTTGCAACCACCACCTGATTCTATACTAATGATGGCTGACTTTATTGCCCAATGGGCTATTGACTTACAGTGACATCATGATCATCTTGAACAACTTCATAGTATCATATTTGCTGACCACTACAAAGGTGCAATTTGCTGCTACCATTCAAAACTACAATTTTACTTGAGGCATGCTCATACTCATGCAAAATATGAAAATTGAAATGTCACACAACCAAAAGATGAAGCCTAGATACCTAACCCTGCTGGTAGTCATTGCCCACAACTGTGGCAGTGCATAAATTATTTGTGAAACTGACGGGTCAGTACTTCATTGACCAGTTGCAGCATTCTGATTGATTCCATACTTCCCACATGCACATATTCCATTACCTGAAACTGCACTCAATATTGACACCTCTAAGCTCAGAGAACTTGAAGAATCAGAATTAGAAGATGACAATGAGCTTCCCAACATCAGCGCTAGCAATACCAACAACTAAACCATCAGCACATGTGACTTAAACCATCACCAATACAATCTTGCAAAGCTAGCGACAAGCAACAATATATTCAAAACTACCAATGTACATATCAACAACTGACAAAGAAAAAGTAAACAACCAACAAAACAAAACAAAAGTTCAAAGATATGACAAAAACAAAACAAAGTGTTAAAAACACAAAAACACTGCTAAGTTTCTTTACTGCATCGAAATACTTACAATCTTGTAGTATAGCAAAGCCACAGCGTTTCTTTGCCTTGCACACCCTTTGGGGTTACCACCATGATGATCTACTGAGCATTAACCTCAAGTCACACATCTTGTAGCGACAGCAACAAAACAAAACAGTCTATTCTGCTAAGTACATATATTTTTCTATCTGCTAACTACTGTATATATAGATTACCAACAACAAAAAACAAAACAAAGCACTACCAACAACTACCTTTTATTTCAAACTTTACAAAATTTTTGACTTATGATTCAAATTTCACTTATTGATTCAACTTACTTATATTTAGACTTACAACTCATGACAGTCACACTAAAACAGACCAAGAAAATTTATATCAAATTTTCCTCCTATATAGGCAACTGGAAGGAAAGCGGTCTTGCAAAGTGTACAAAATATAAAAATTTTATGAACATGCTGCTATGAGTTTTTCTCGAGCAATGACACATGTGGAATTCTCTTGTCCTCCATTGTTGGGAATTCTTCAGGTGCGATTTTGTTTTCATCTTGCCAGTTGAGCACCTGCTGGCATTCCCAAACATATCAAACAAGCATGTTATGTTGATAGATTGCTGCGCCCACAGCTTGGCAAGTTGTCAGCAAGCCTCATCCAGCAACATGTCTGAGAGACAAAGGATTCCAGCAGTGCAAGACTGCAAGTGCAAAAGCCCAGTGTGACTTTGATGCAAGTCCCTTGGAACCCATTTGTGGTTGCAGTCCTCATAGAGAGTATGAGGCTGCCACATGAGAGGATGGTGCTGAGGCTAAAACAAAAAGTTAGCAATGTGACAAAAGAAAAGAAAAGAAGACTTGCCACAGAGAGCTCTTGAGGTGTGAGCTCATGAACATTGTTGTCACTATCAACCTCCCGAGCACTTGCCAGCATTGCCTTGATCCACTGCTCATGCTCATCTGGAGATTCCTTGCCTTTGCTACTGCTGTCCTTGCTTTCTTCAGCGCTTTCACTGCCTTCTGCATTCTCCTGGTCACTGTTGCTAAAGACCTCCATGAGCGACACATTGATAGAAGATGTGACAGGAGTTGGTGTGCACAAGGTTTCTTCCAATTTTAAAGCAGTGCACAAAGTGGGCAAAGGCAAAGGGAAAAGAGAACCTGCTGGCACTTGAAAAGCCGCAGCAATGCATGAGGGAGATGGATTTAGCCTACAAAAAGAAAGCAAGTCATGCACATCTTGCAGAATGTAAAAAATTGAAGATAAGCATGGGTACCTAGATTCTTTGCCAGGGCAAGGTGTGGCAGGCAAGACAGGAAAATCTGATTCAACTGGTGCTGCAGGAGGAGGAGAAGAAGTAGGAGCAGGAGCAAAAAAAAAAGGACTAGTGCCCACAAGAGTGGCAGGCATGCCGAAAAGAGAAGAAGTTTTTGTGGCCATGGGAGTTTTGACTGCAGGAGGCTTACCTGACATGACAGCCAAGATGACTAGAGTAACAGTAGCCTTGGGTTTGAAGGGAGGTATCTCCCTGACAGGACAAACAGCACATTTAACTGCGATGCAGGCAAGGCTTTGCCAATCAGCGTAGGACTGGCGAGAGGCTTGGGCACAACAGAAGGTGCAGCAATAAAGGGAGTGACAGGGAGGACTTTGCTGCTCACAAAGAGACCACTGCTTGACCTTGATCTTTTTAATAGCATGCACGTGCGTTTTGTCATCACTCAATTCCACTGTTTCCTTCAATTTGACCTTGTGCTTGCCTGTAGTGGGCGCCAATGAAGCCTGGAGCTCCATGTATTGAAAAGGCAGCCCTTGTCAGTGCAAGAAAACCTGCACAGCCCAAACCAAAGCGACATGCTGCTTGATCACCACTGCATCCTTTGGCTCCTTCTCATGCTTCTTCTTGATGACTATGCCTTGGTGCATGCATCCCTTGAATTGAGGAATAGAATATGCGCAAGGTTGCCCATGCTCCGGATACCAGCAGTAGTGGTCAATATTTTTAGAAATGCATCAGTCACATTAAAAACACACATTAGTCATTAGCGCAAAAGAGCAAAGTCCAACTTACAGGGCTATTTGTTGCCAACAACTTCAGACATGCTGACATAGAATTCAAAATTGCCAAATTCTTGCCAAGTGGGATTTTCACACCCTCCAGCCAGTCCTTGCTGTTCTGCATATAAGTTCAATCCTTTGGTTTGAGCAGGATTGCCGCAAGTTCTGCATTAGTGAACTAAAAGCAAAGTCAGCATGACAAAAGGAGAGAGCACTCAAACTCACAGTATATGGAAATTTGTTGGAAGAAGGCAGCTTAGGTTTTGCGATCTTGGTTTTCTTAGTCTTCATTGCTGTGGGTGTCTTTGCCTTTGCCTTGCCCTTTTCCTTTGCTGGCAACTTCACTACAGGAGCCACATTTTCCTCATCATCTTTAGCGCTCATGGAATCTATATCAATCTGTTGCTAGAGACAAAGTTAGCATCACAAAAAACAGTCAGCAAAACTTACTTCATCATGGGAACTTGTTGTCTCTGGCTCCTCTACCACCACCTGAGGCAGAGGAGCGGCCACAGTATTGGACAGACCAGCGACAGTGGGAACAACTACATTGGAGCCCAAAACAGTGGTGCCTGTGGCAAGGAAGCACTTGAAAGTAAGGCCCTCAAGGACTTCAATCATATTCATGGCCTTTTGGATGTGGCCCTGCCCAAAATATTAGCAGCGAAAAACAAAGCACAAAGAAAGGACTTACAACATATTTCTCATAGGGCTGTGCTCATGGTTTGTTGAAGAAGCACTGCCACAGCAGCGCACCCATGTGCAACAACTCAAATTCATCCTTCCACAAAACATTGGAAGCTTGGAGTTTGCTCCAAGCACAAAGAAGGTCACCAATTGTGATGAGCACATCTTGACTGTGCTCGGGGTCCTCTGCAAGACAAGATACATCATAGGCAATTGGTGACGCCTGAATGACAAAAGTTTGCATGGCAATTTTGGCCTTGGCCACTTTGGTTGCCTGCTGCTTGGTTGGAGTCATTGCATGTGGGGAGATTAAATCTGTCCAAGTTAAAAGTCAGCACACACAAAAAGAACATAAAATTGTGACATATAAAAACAAAAGTGTGACAAAAAGAGAGGAAGAGAGGGAACTGAGAGAGGAAAGTGGGTGCTTAGAGGAGGGTCCTTTATAGAGGGAACAAAGATAAAAATAGGTGCTTCTTCAGGCACCCAAAGAAAGAAGATCACATGAGGTAGATCAATATTGGTTATAGTGGCAGAGATTGACTGAGGACAGTCAAGATTTAAGTTGGGAGGAGGATGATGAGCCACTGTCAGCGCTGGACACATATTATTTCATTTTTCTTGACATTTCATTACTGTTAGATGTGACATGCCTGTTATGTGATTGCACATGTGACTTTCATGTGATCGGCCAATGGACTTTTCTTGCTGACTGATTTTTTGGAGCTATATGCCCAACTTCACAGCCATTTAGGTATATATAGCCTTGATTTTGTAGTATAACACCAGAATATAGCATACTGCTGCCCCTATGCACTAGTGAGCTCACTGCTGTAAGAGCACGCTCATTGTTCTTCTCATTCTCAATGCACTTTTTGCTCAGTCAAATGCACTCTACATGTTTTCACTGTTGTTGGTGATTTAAGTGCTCGCTCTTGATTGCCTTTGATTGTTCATGCCTGATTTGCATTGCGCTTTGATTATCAGTTAGCCAGTGGCTAGTACTCAGTTAGCAATAGTATTAGCATTTACATACATGTCTGTGCTTGCATTTGTTTGTTTTTGCTGCTCCCTTTTCATTGTATTGTCCCATGCATGTGCAAGTCTTTAGATGAGTGCTTGTTTCTCTTTGCCACTGAATTGAGTTTGTCACCACTTAGCCCCTTCCATGTAACTTTAGGTTTGTAGCACGCTGACTGACAAGAACTTTTGAGCGCTGACTGAACCAGGTCAAGCACTGACACACCTGAGTGACAAGCTTCACCTTTTGCTGATTTAAGACCAGATCTCACATAATCCCACCTGCATGTGAAGTGTCACTGTTGCCAGCACAAGTTCACTTGTCACCAACAGATTGTGAAGTGCTAGTGCTATAGTCAATATCATATCCAACTTGTAGCGAATTTCCGGCGCTATATTATAGAACCACTCTTGCATCATAAACTGAACACATAAAGCTTTTCTAGGGTGTTTCCTTTATTTGTGTGGCCCTTTCTTAGTGCGCAAGTGTCTTAGAAGTGCCACGTGAATTGGGTTTGCCTTTTTTGAGGTAAGCGCACTCTCAGAAGGGTTGTGTTGTTATCACTGGGTTTTCGCTTCATAGATGGTAATCATACATCATGCTAGAGAGACTCAGACTGAATTTCACACATGATGTACATGGTAATCTGGCAGTAATGTGAACTTGTATGTGCAATGGAGTTCTTGGACCTGTAGCATTCTATTTGCAAAGCTTTTTCTTGTCAAACTTGGAGCCCATCCTGTTTGATTTGTGAGGAGCACCACTTTGTGCTTGTCAACAAATAATAAAAACACAGCTGGGTTTGTTAGAGTGCTTTGCATGCATAATCAAAGAGAACAGCAAGCTATAAAATTATTACAGAAGAAGTTTGTACTCTAAAGAGCATAAGTCACTTACTTTCAATCACTACAGATTCCCTCTTTGTCATAGGACACCTTCAATTTCTTTAGCCTGATTGCGCTTTGTGAGTCAAGAGACACTGTTCCAAACACATTCTACCACAATCACTCTCCTTTGTTGTGAGTGCCCTAAATGATCGTCCATTTCTCAAGAAACTAATGAATTTTTTGAGGAAACACTTCTAGAGTACTATGAAGGAGTCATCCTTCTCAGGCTGAACTTGAACTTTGTTCCTCCAAATACTGTGACTATCCCTAGACAGAGATGACCATTCAAGTTGGTCCTCACATTGATCTGGCTGCTCAAAAATTATGACACTCTTAACAGACAACCTCATGTCTGCCAGATTCATCCTCCATGATCTGTGCTTTATGCTCCCATTACAATTTGAGATTGTCATCTTGCAAATCCATATGTCTTGTCCCTCAGCAATCCATCTCTGTCAGTGTGCTTCAGGTCCACATGTCCTTTAACATACATACAAGTCTGAGCTTGAATTAGTACAGGTAAGTATTGCATTGACCTGCATAAGCAAGTTCCTTCTAGGTTTTTTAGAACTCCATGGCTCGGTGTTGCAAATTGATGTGAGTGTCCTAGTAGTTGGGCTTCCCAGACACATTTCAATGTTCTTCACAGGGGATTTTGTGTCTTGAGTTGTCTGGCCATCTTGAGACATGGTCACAATTATTTTGGCTGTTCCCATCAATCATGGATTCCTGGTGCTGCTGGTAGCCCTCATAGATGGTGATAAGTGCGTTTCCAAGAATGGTTGAAAGTACAGGGAGAACAATGTGTTGGTTGATGTGAATACAGCTTTTTAAAGGCTGTACATTCTCAGAGTTATAGGATGGCAAGACAAACTTGGGCTTGGGAATATGATGTGCAATAAGTGCCAATTATTTCCTTCCCAACAAACAAACATCTTCTTTTGAAGGAGTAAGGTTAATTTACCTCTTCTAGACCCTTTACTGACATTTGACAGTCAGGAGTGACAGGTACTCATGTTGTCTATTGGCTCTTTACTGCATACAATTGTATTTTGTAGCATTGTCGTGGCTCATAAAGTGATTAAATTGAACAACTATTGCCAAACTGTAGTGCTACATTTTTTGGTCGACCAACTCCTGCCTTGTAAGACAGAATGTGGTCATGTGATGATATAGTTCAAATACAATGCCCATTTCTTGCCAGCCACATCTCTTCCCTTTCTTCCTGCCACATCTAGAGCAAAACCTAACAAAATGCTGCCTCTTATATGCACCACTCACTTCTTCATTGTCAGTGCCTTCTGCCAGCTTGTGCAGCTCTACCAAGCTGCCCATCCCACTGCTCACACTGCTGTCCTTGCCCTGAAAAGCTTGACATGTTCAACCTTCTCATACAGCCTCCAGTCTGTGATGTTCACACTTGGCAAACTCCAGAAACACCTCACAGCGCTTTACATGAGCTGTCTCAATGGCTTCATTCTTGGAAATCCTCACCCACGTCCTCCTCCCATCCTCACCCATCATTACCATGCAGGATCTTCAGGTCTAGATACAATGATCAAGATGCTTGAGGTAGGCGACATTAAGTTTCTGCATGTGTTATATAAGCCAAAATGACCTTCCATGACACTGCTTTCTAGTTCACAACAAAACATTTTCAGGCTGCTTAAACTTCAGAAACACACTTTTAGGCCATCAAGATCATCTCATCACAAAAACACCGTTGACATTGTCATTGATCTCAATGATTTTAACATCCCAGGCCTTCAGGAAGTGTCAGATGATGAAAATGATACAGAGGAAGAAGTGGATGAAATCATGGGAATATCTGCACTGGAACATTTCACAGAGACTTTGCAACAGGCACATCAAGTGGCTGCACTTGCAGAATGACAGAAAGAAAGAAAGTGGTGTGGACATTACTTTGGAAACTCAGACAGAAGTAAATGACAATACAAGCAAAAGAGACCTTGAAAAAAAAGGCTATCAGTCAGTTCTTGAGTTGTTTGCTTAACAGCATGAACACACAAAGCACAGAAATCTGGATGCATCAGTCTCTGATGTCATCAGTGATGATATCAAAGTGATTTCAGATGACAGGATCAATGGAGAAGCATTGAGAAATGCCAAGAATGAGGTTCTCAGGGAACAAATAATCACCCATGCCAACAATGACTCAGAGGTGAGTGATCCAAAATAGAGGGTATCAAATAGAGAACTGACCAAAAAGAAATTCTATCAGGAAGATGCAGGCACAGATGTTGATGAGTCTCAGTCAGAACCTCAAATAGATGCACATGATAAAGTCAAGAGGCTGCTTCAGGAGCTATGTGAAGGTAAATGCCCAGTGGACAACAGTGAGTCATCCAAAATTGACAGTGAGCTGAATCTGCTAAATTATAAAGATTTCCCTGCTCTCTGAAAAGCATGTGTGTCACTCACTGTCAAGAGCAAAGACAAAAAACTTGATTTTATCTTTCAGGCTCAGATCATGAGAATGGTGGGCATTCTGAATCTCTATCTGGATCCAGAGCTGTTATACACTTGGAGAGAAGCATCAATGATTGCTTCAAGAGCTCAGAGAAAAGGATCTAGCCATGCCAGGAACTTACAGACATGGATTCACCAATTTATCTATCATGGCACCCTCCCAACTCATTGTCTTGGCAGATTTTGCACATCAGTCCTGAAAGATGAGGACTTTGCATCAGCAATTCATCTCCACCTGCAAGAGATTGCAAAGGGTGGATACATCAAGGCACAAGACATTGTTGATTTTATTGCCACACCAAAGATGCAGCAAATGTTGCACAAAATGGGTGCCAAAAAAACAAAGATCACTGTGCAAACAGCTCAGAGGTGGCTACATACCATGGACTGGAGATACACTTAGAAGGCAAATGGAATGTATGTCAATAGTCATGAATGTGAGGATGTCATGGAATATCAAGATGCATTTTGTCAGCGACGGAAGGAGTATGAGAAGTGCATGATTACATACAATAATGAATAAAAAAGTCAACCAGGAGCTCCATGGATTCCCTGTCCCTGCTGGTCAGCAATTTTCACTCATCCTAGTCACTGACAATGAATCAACGTTCTATGAAAATGACCGTCAGACACTCTGTTGGGGACACAAATCAGATAAGCTTGTACCACAAAAGAAAGGAGAAGGAACATCACTCATGGTCTTGGACTTCTTGACTTCTGAATGGGGACGGCTAAAGCATGGTGATGAGTATGTGAATGAACAGATGAAATTTGAGAAGATCCTTACCTTCTTTGACAGAGAAGCTAGAATTATTTTCAGAGTGGGAAAAAATCATGATAGTTATTTCACAGCAGATGAGCTTATCCAACAGGTTGATAAAGCCATTGATATCTTTGAAGAAAAGACTCAAGGCTTTGCAACTGGATTGTTCTTATTTGATAATGTGCTGAGCCATCAAAAATGTCCTGATGATGCACTTTCCGCAAGAAAAATGCCAAAAAAATCCCAAGCAAGGTTGGACTCACCGTAAAAATGGAGCACAAATGAGAGACACTATACTACCAGATGGAAGAATCCAAAGTTTCTACTATGACAACAATCACCCTACAATGCCAGGCTGGTTTAAAGGTATGGAACAGATTATCCCAGAACGGGGTCTGTGGCCAGAACAAGGATTGTTAGCGCAGTGTAAAGGGTTCAAATGTGAGCCTGGAATGACTAACTGCTGCTGTTGTTGATTGCTCTTTTCTCAGCCTGACTTCATTGCTCAAAAGTTGTGTCTTGAGGAGCTTGTGACTGCATATGGTCATATTTGTGACTTCTATTCAAAATACCACTGCAAGCTCAATTTCATTGAGCAATATTGGGGAGCAGCAAAATATCGTTACAGAAACTCACCTCAGACTTCTAATGTGGATGTTATGGAGCAGAATATGGTGAATTGTCTTGATGATGTTCCTCTTCTGCAGATTCAGCAGTAAGTTTCCATCTTGATTCACTGTTTGTTCCTTGCTGCTGATGTCTGATCAGATATGCAAACCATGCAGCAAGATTTATCTCTGCTTATCAGTTGGGACTCAGTGGGGTGGAGGCAGCATGGACAAATAAGAGGTATCATGGTCATTGCATGCTCCCACCAGTAATGCTTGCAGAAGTTTGTAAGGCCCAAAGCACGATAGCAGCTCCTCTCAAATAATTTTGTTTTGAATGACAAGGATTTGGCCATCTTGGCACTTATATAATATAATTACATAAAGGTGCTGAAACTTAGTGTCATCTACCTTATTGAGATGATATGGGCACAAGACAAATGTGATTTCTTTCTCTGGAAACAGCAGGAAAGGTGCAACACAACACAGAGTTATGGGAGTGGCTATACTCTTGAGACCTTGAATTCCAATTGATTGTTTTTGTCAACTTTGTCATCATCATCACTATCCTGCTGTATCAATCCTGTTGTTCAAGCTGTTGGTCCCACATGCCAGCTCAAAATCAGCAACAGCAACAATGCAACCATATGCCATTGCCAGCCAACACACTGTCTTGGTGGTGTCAATTGCTCTGCTTTTTCAAGTGCACAGAGACTCCAAGGAGTGGGGCTGGGGCTGCAAGACAAAGAGTTGGGGTTTATGTACCCCCTGCATGTCAGTGATGTACCTCTGCATGGATAGACATTCGTACTTTCTCCTTTCAACTTTCAATTTTGTATAGATCTGGATTTGTAGCAATATTTGCACATTCTTCCCCCATGACTACCTACCTCTACATGGCAACATTGTACTCTAGATTATAACTACATACTATAGTATATATAGCCTTGCACAAATGCATTGGCAGCTTTGCTCATCATAATATCCTCTCAGCCACTCATCTGAATAACTCTCAACATGTGCACTGAGTGTCAGGATAAGTTGTTATTGAGGCCTGGTATATATGTTTGGTAACATTGCATATATACATGTCATTCAGGTGATCTTCAAACATTGAGTGTATACTATCTTAGGCAGTGAATAAGATAGTCTAGATATGATGATAAAATTGTAGTTACATTGATATTGAGGGGATATATCAGGTACCAGAAATGAATCTAGCAACATTGTAAAATCCAGAGCGGGGCACATCTAGATGTATCTATGTAGTTGAAAAGCCTGTTATCTATGTCTGCTGTTGATTAGAGTGCGGTAGCAAGGATATTTGGTGGGCATGGAAAGGTGACTAGGGTAACATTCAAAGCAGAGTGTGGTGTGGGCACACAAGCCATAGTGTAGGCATGTCTTCATCTTAAAGATGTGTGAAGCATTGATGGATGCAGAATCAAATCAATGGAAATATTGTATGATTATGTGCCCACTGCTGGCTTATTGTTTTGGTGCTGATTAAAGACAGTTGGAAGAGGGTTGATTGACCTTGAACTTGAAAAAAGGATGAGTGCAGAACGACTTATGATTGGAGAGTGCAAGTAGAGCTTGAGTTTAAGTTTGAGAGGATGTCTCTCCTTAGCTATCATTCCTAGCAACATCCAGAGAAGATGGTTGAGCAATCTTGGCTTATGAATGGATGTTTTAAAGCACATTCAATTCATCTGGAAGTAGGCCATCAGGATTGTAGGTAGCATAGGAAGAGATAACTCACCCATATTAGTTTGTCAGTCATTCAAAGAGATGAAAGATATCACAACAAAATGCTTATTAAAACTTGCCTTCATAATCATTAGTATTAGGTTCATCAAAAAGTCGAAGCACTTATTGATGGAGGGTCAATGACATTGTTTTCCACATGTTTGATGAAGATCACAGGTAGATGAGTATCTCAAATCAAAGGCTCCAGATATAATACAACAACCCTGTTTGTGGTTGCAAGTCCACAAGCAATCATGAGTAGAAATGTTGCTCAGACTATGTAGGTGCCAATGCTCAAAAGATTCCTGTCTACAAGTTGGGTTCTGACAAAAGAAATGAAGAGCAGAGACTCACACTTCTGTTGTATTGTCAATGTGAAACAGATTTTTCACTGACAAGTATACTCCTTCAGAAAACATCAATGCCAATCTGTCATAAGTAGCTTGATGTCAGGTCCATTATTCAACCAAGAGAGGATATTCAGAAGAGGTAGGACACATACAGGGATCTTTGACAAAGTCAATGACAAGCTTGAAGATTTGAGAGGATGCTGAGCTTCACAACTGAGATGAAGATGGGGAAGAAAAGAGAATTGCAGCAACAAATGTATGGTCATGTGGTGATCTGAAGTGTACTAATCCAACTTCCATCTTGATTGTGCTGGCCAAGTCCATGATGACCTCAAGGACTTGGTTCTGCATCTGGACTACCTACATGGCACAGTGGGGATTAAAATCATTTTTGTTACTGGGACTCCAAGCTGATGGTAAGTGTCTTGCTGTTGGGAAGGATATAGTGCTGAATGAACTGTACAGATTAAACTTGTAGTTCTCCTCTGGATGATACCGTTCTTGATCCTCTTTGAGGGACTATCAATGATTGATGGCATTTTATTGCTGAGGTATATTCTCATGTCATATGCATCTCACTGATCTTACAGTTGGGATGATGTCAGTTCTGATTTGGATTCCAAGGGTTGCCAGCATGAGTGGCCTGCATAGTGTGCCATAGTGATTAGGCTGATGATAGGGACATTATTCTTCTAGGCACTCAACATCAAAAGCACCATTTGATCTCAGCAATCCTACAGCCATCTGGAAGCATCCTGATTGCATGCCATGGAACTTTACACTGAATATCATGATTTCAATGTGAGTCTTCATTTCTTTGAACCAGACTTGTCCTTATAAGGTTTGTGCATGGCATGGTACAGATGAGTAATGAACATAACCTGACATGCATTCTACAATCTTTTTGGAATTGTTGATGTGTATATCTTTGTCATAGTATGCAGTTATCCTGTTCAATACATGAGTGCTAGCTTGCTTAAGCAAAAAGCATGTATGCTCCAGCAAAATTGTGATTCCAGACTCATCACTGACAAGTGATAGGTACCCATGTCATCTACTGGCTATCTTCACTAGAATGTGCATACAATCATATCTAGCTTTGTCATGACTTGTCTGGGCTGGCATGATGCATCATACTTAATCCAAGCGACTGAACTGGAAACTTTTGTCAATTTTTAAGGCCACATTTTTTCTGTTAACCAAGCTCACTGGCAAGCCTCCTCACCATTCTTTGAAAATGCTTTCTGGAACACATGCCAAACCTTCCAACTTTCAGATTGCACCCAGTGTGATGTCATGAGACAGAGCATGGTCATGTAATGCTATAGTTTAAATACATGCCCATTCCTCAGCAGCCTTATCTCTTCCCTTTCTTGCCCCACCATCTGCAAAATTCATCCAGTGAAAATGCTTGTTCTCATCTATGCCATGTACACTCTTATCTTCAACATCCTTCATTATGCTGCTGCAGTCTACAGGGCTGCCAAATCAAACCCTGCTGTTGTTGTAATCACAGACTTAACAATGAGCAGCATCTCCACCATCATTAGCATGTTCTACGGACTCCTGAAAGCCTTAGAAAACATCTACATTGGTTTTTCTGGTCCCTCCCTCTGAGATCTTCCACCTCCTCCCATCTTTAGATGCTGTCAGGGGAATCCCCATTTTCCTCCTTACAAGACTTCTATTCTCTCCTTTTAGGGTTCCCACTTCTGCTCCCTTCTCAGCCCTACCTGATGGTTATACTCTCAACCTCTGGGCTGCTCTGGTGCTCTCATTGCACACTGATAACCAAAG
>JAGGAR010016176.1:0-15652 GCA_017657315.1 Termitomyces sp. K1Ag
TCACCAATCCACGTGAGGTTTTTGGGAGCGTCCTTACGAGCGTAACACTTTCCAAAAGAGTCCTTCTGGCTTACATAGTAACAGTGCCGGTCTGTGTCGCGCAAAGTCATTCATCACCGGACTGTGACAAGGATATACGTATATATGAGACCTACACTTTGGACAGTCGTTATCGTAACGACAGAGGCCATCGACGCCAACTTTGGGCCTGGGCTCAGGAGCAGGTTTCTCGACTTTGGTTACACCAGCATAACCAGAAAGGAAGAATGTAGCGAGAACAAGAATGATGGAGACACGCATGATAATGATGAAGTTCGAGACTTGGAAGTATGAAAGTGACCAGCACTTGAACGATAGTTTCCTGGGGGATCAACCTGAGGAATACGTACGAATCCAATGGGTATTTATACGAACCATTCCGGATCCCATCCGAGCACTATCAGTGAGGCACATTTGGTGACAGCAATCATGGCCAGGGCCGGAAAGTGCACCCACTGTGGAGGAATCATGAACCTGTACCGAGGTTGACCGGTACCGGTGTCCCGGTGACCTTCAACACTTGGCGTATGTATATCCATGTATATCTCCAGCAACCATCCGTCTCCATTCTCATATTGGCATGGATAAGAATATCAATCATGGCCAGGGCCGGAAAGTGCACCCACTGCGGAGGAATCATGGACCTGTACCAAGGCTGACAATCTTTGGTGTATGTATGTCTCCAGCAACCATTCATATTGGCGTATATAGGAATACTAAAGGATGATGACAAAATTGTCATAATGTGTGGCGTAATGCATGCACCCTTCGAAAAACCTTCCAATGGCAACTCTAGTTATTTTCGCACTTGTCCTACTGATCAGTGCCTTATCGCCTAGCCGACTAAGTATTGAGTGACTACATAGCAATCAAAAATGTCAAACACTGTTATACGTCCCAAAAGAATGAAATCGGAACAAGTACCAGGCACACGCACACCCCGTCGGACCCCTTTGGGATTGATCGTTTCGTCTTGTCCAATATGATGCTTCGGACTCATCAGAACGAGCAGGGCATGAACGGAGGAGCACACCTCTTGTTAGCATCTTGTGAGAGGGCCCATACAAAAAACTCGCGAATTTGTCATCACATCTCCACGTAACATCAACATTGGCGTTGCATTTCACAATGGAGGGAAAAGACTCGGAAGTTGTAGTGCACGAATTCCTACGAATTCGCCTTTGCATGTGCTGCAATCAAGTTACATATGTATGACTCAACTTTTGCCACGAGGAACGGGTTCTATCAATTGTTTCGCCATCATCATCATGATCGCGCTCCAGCTCGTCCAATCAGATATTCCAGATATTCCATGTATGATGATTCTGATTTGTTCCGTCACAAGCCGTCCCGCGACTGCCAATGCACCCCGTCCATGATGAAATGAACCTCATACGACTAGTACGACGCTTAGAACGGGACACCCCAGAACAACCTGAGACAGTCCGGCGCTGGACCCCGACTCAGCTTCCTCCAGAATTCGAACCCGATTCAACAAGGGCTTTTGTATTCCAGATGGCGACGCAGCTCAAAAGGAACACGGTGCATTTCTCTGAGCTGCTGAGGAAGGATCAGGCCATTCGAATGGAGGAGGCCAAAGATAAGTTGGAGAGCAACTTTGATGTGATACAGAAGGAGAGGCTGAGGTTGAAGGACCATAAGGGGAAGAGTTCTGGGGACGACCTGGTTGACTCTGCTTGTGGTGGGTTGCGGTGTTAATTTTGTTCGTAATTATGGTCGGCATTATTCGATTCACTTGAACAATGAGGGCTTGGTTTCTGCAATGATACTCTTGAAGTTATAGCTATTGCAATAAGAAGGGTTTGATTTTGTCCGACTCGACAGACGAAGAAACATCGACTAACAAAGGACATATTGAGCTTCGAATCTGTAGTGGAGTCCACGCTCCTTCTCCATATTCCTCAGCCACCCTCGTCTTTCCCCACTCAAAGGTCACCCGAACACACCCCTTCAAGCCACTCAACATCGCTTCTCACCGTAGTCAAATTCTCATACCCTCCCTCCGTGATTACAACAACATCCTCAATCCTAACCCCACCCACACTCTCATACCTCCTCAACACCTCCGTATCCACAAACGCCGAGTCGTGTGCCTTCGCACGGCCCAACAAGTGTGGAGAGAAATAAATCCCCGGCTCAACGGTAACCACCATTCCCTGCTCCAAGGGCCTCCGGAGCCTCAAATACCGATACAAACTCTGGTGGCCCCACTTTGCCTCGTCCACACCCGACTTAGCGCCGTCGCCTAGCACAACAACGCTCCCAGTTACTGGATCAGTAGGTTTGGAAACGGTGGGAACGTCGTGTACGTCCAAGCCCAACGAGTGGCCGAGTCCATGCGGGAAGAAAGCGGCAGTGATTCCTGAAGCTAGGATCGCCTCCTCGGTGTGCTCTGCACCCGAGCGGAAGATACCTAGACGCTGGAACCCATGGATCAATGTACGATGGCAGACCAGCTGCACTTCGTCCCAATGCAATCCTGGTTTAAGCAACGCAAAGGAGGCGTGTTGCATTTCCAGGACTAGAGAGTAGATCGCACGAGCTTCGGGCGTGAACTTTCCACCATTGCCAACGGGCATGGTACGTGTTATGTCGGAGGCGTAGTTCGTCCATTCGCAACCTGCGTCAATGAGTAGGACTTGGGGGAGGATCTCTTTATCCGGTAAAGAGGAAGTAGTGAAGGAGGCAGTGTTGTGGTGGTCGTGTGGGGAGACAGGACCCCAGGCAAATTCACGGTCGTTGCAGCAGTAGTGGAGCGTTGAAGCACGTGTGGAGGCAGCGACGATGGGGAGATAGGCTTGATGTACAGCTCTAAAGCTTGTGTCAGAGATAGTTGATAGTGATCTGATAATACACACCCTTCGCGCCTGCAAGAGGCTACGAAAACTGCCTCTGCCTCTGCCTCTTTTTCGATAAGCCATTCGCCGGGGAGAAGAGGACGATCAGCTGCCGCTGCGCCTTGCCGAAGACCGTTCTTAACAGCTTGACCAAGCACTCGCATGACGACTTCATGCGCACGCGAGCTGATAGCGTTTGCCCGACGGATCAACTCGATTTCGTACGCATCTTTAGTGAGGCGTGCATTCTGAAGGGCAGTCAGAAGGTAATAGTCCGTAACAGCAACCGATTCTTGCGCAAGAGCAAACGAAGTGTAAACTTGAGGTAACTCTGGATAGAGGGGTGAGTTGCGAGGGAGGGTGTGGACGAGTGCACCCGGAAGTGCGGCGAGAAGGGTGGCGAGGGTTTCTTGCAGGGCGGGGGGATGATCGACTCGTGTGACATCGTGGGATTCTGCAGCGGCAGCGAGAGAGGGAGGTGGAACGGACCACATGATGTCGTCTTCGTTTGCCTCGGGGATGAAGAGGTCGATTGAGGGCGTCTGTTCGAGCGAAGTGCCGGGCTGGTAGGCCGCGAGCAGGAACGAGGAGGGCACATTACAGCCCGTCAAGTAGTAGAAATTGGACTCTTGACGAAAGACTAGCTCGCGATCTGTATCATGGCGAAAGCCAGTAACTTCACCGGCTAGGAGCAAGACTTGTGGCTATAGAAGAGTTAACAGAAGCCCTGAATGAACTCAGTCTGTCCCTTAGGGACTCACCTTTGTCTTCTCTGCAGAAGGGAGCAGCTTCACGATCTGCTCAAAAGTCTTTCGAACATGGCTAGAAGCTGTTCAACACGGTTAACCGGCTGATGATGGTGTTAGCGAAGACTGACCTGGATACAATGTCATGATAAGAGGTCAAGCTATCAGTCGGGGTTCGGATCAATTTCCGAACGAAAATGCTGTCCCTCTCCAAGGCCGAGAAATCCTACATCCAGGCCGGCCTCCTCGCCTCGCCCCCTTCTCGTGCAGATGGACGTACTTTACTTGATTTTCGCTCAGTGGCACTCGAAACGGGCGTAGCACCTCTTGCCAATGGGAGTGCACGCTTGAGTATTGGCAGGAACCCGCATGACGGCGGAGGGGGCACCGAGGTCGTTGCTGCAACAAAGCTTGAAGTCGAGTCGATCGACGTAGACGGTGAGGGAAGAGACGGCGGTCGTATAGTATGTACAGTATCCTGGTAAGCCCCACCATTTTCCTCAAATTATCCATAATCACTAATTGCACAAGACCATCTAGTTCACCTTCTGCCTACCCACATCTCTCCTCTTCTGCACTCGACGACATCCAAGCAGATCTCACCTCCCTCCTGCACCAAACCCTCTCACACTCCTCCCTGCACCCCCGCAACCTCACCATACTAAAATCCAAAAAATCTTGGTTGCTCAACCTCGATGTTCTAGTCCTATCGGACGCAGGCAACATCTTCGACGCGTTATTCATGGCATCCCGCGCCGCACTGTGGGACACACGTGTGCCGAGGACCAGAGGGGTCGAATACAAGGCACCCTCGCGCAAGGACACGGGGAAAGGAAGGGAGGACATGGATGTTGATGAGGACGAACATGAGAATGCGCAGAAGCAGAGTGGGTTCGACACGCGCGTGCTGCCCAAAGCGACAGATTTCGAGCTTCCAGACTATTGGGATGAGGGCGAAGTGTTAGATGGCAGGGAACGGTGGCCGGTTGCGATAACACTCAATCTCGTGAGTCCCCCGACGCGACAATTGCACGCGGATTGCTGAGACCTACTCTTACCTTTAGGAACCACCAACTCATTTCCTCGATGCTACAGCACAAGAGGAGGCTGCCTCACCATTGAAGCTCCTTCTAGCCTTTTCGTTCCATGATGCGCAAACTGCTGTCTTACAAGGCATGCGCATGCTTGGGTCTGGGGAGCTCACACCTTCACATCTAAAAGAATTGGTCAAGGCATGTCCTTCTCCTTCAATTGTCTTGTCCGCTCATCTCACGCAAACCCAGGTCGGGGAAAATTATGCTCGGGAGCTCTTTGTCGCTCTGAACGCAAAGCTCAAAGACGAGGATGTGCGGCGAACTCAGAAAGCTAGAGAACGCTTTGAGCTTCATCGATAACCTACCTGTGCTTTCTCTTAATGCTAAATGATTTGTGACTCCCCCCAAGGCAACATGGCGAGATTTGAGCATCGATTTTTCAGGTCTTTCTGATTCATCAGTCACCAAGGATCTGACAATCACCGCAGTGTTCATGAACAATACCCAGAGTGGAGTCAGACACCGAAACTGATGATGGTCACTTTACAAATCGCACGGCGGTCTCGGCGATGATTTTGAGTGGCGATCACGCATCGGTAAAGATGGACACTTGCATCATGGGCATTCCCGCTAACGTCTTTGTTTTGGGTTATCATGTCCAATATCTGTTAGCGCTTCCATACCTCCGTTCCTTTTACCTGATGCAGCCATGCCTTTTCCTGCATGCTTTCCACCACCACTGCCCTTCTGTGGTTCTTCAGTGGTTTATGATGTAATTTCGTGAGAACGCATACCCATCTCAAGTTTAGGAGACAAGCGGCTTCTAGCGCTACATCCTCTACAGTCTTCTGCGTGTTTCCAGGACAGATGCGCTATATATGCGAACAGAACGGTGACAAATCCAGACGCAGCTGTAAACTCAACTACTTGTGTGGCAAAGTCATCCCACGTCCTGTCGTCCGCAGGAATGTATATCCCATTCTCGGAGACCAAAAAGTTGGCACCGTGTGCATTCTGAGCCATCCTCGGGAACTCCATCGCCTTGCGTCAGAACTGAAAATAAACGCAATATTATAGGACGTCTGAACAACACGTTCTCATGAACATGACGATGGGCATGTGTCAATGTGATGTTTCTACTCCGTTGGCATTCCATCGTACTTATCTGTCGTGACGGTATTTACCACGAGTTTCAGGCATGCTGTTGCATTGGTAAGTCCTCGGTCAATTAAGTAGGACCAGTCACCAGTGTTGTGATATATACTCCACTCTTCCTTCCTGATCCCCCACACCGACTCAAATAATGCGCTTCTCAGTTGCACTTTCAGCCCTGTCAGCCGCGACCTTAGGATTAGCTCAACAAAATCCTGTAAGTTGCCTTACTGACCAGTGTTACGACGATCTGACGATGTATGTAGATTATTCAAGTAGGTTCTGTTGACGGCGCTCCTAACGGCGGAATATACCAATTTATCCCGCCCACTCTTAATAATATTACCAATGGCACTACCATCACTTTCCGTTTCACCGGCGCGTGAGTTCCTTCCTCTTTCTTCACATATACCCTACTAAACGTACTGGATATCAGACCTGGGAACCACAGCATCACTCAGTCCAGTTTCGCAAGTCCCTGTAATCCTCTTCCCGGTGGGTTTGACTCTGGCTGGGTTTTCATCCCTCCAAACAACGTTTCCACACCGCCAGAGTGGAACTTGACCATTACCAATACCACCGTTCGTGAGTGTCTTCGTTATTTTATGAGTACCAGATAGGTAACAGATTTGATAGCCCTCTGGTTCTTCTGTAAACAGCTTTTACCGGTCTTTCATTGTCCGTCTGGTGAGTAATAGTCCCTCCATTGCATGAAAGATCCATTGAACGTGATCCCTGTAGGCATGGTTGGAGCGATCAACCCGCCGGAATCTGGTAATAACACTTTCAGCGCTTACCAAAACAACGCCCGAAATTTCCAGGGTCCCTCCGGTGTACGTGGCCAGTATCCCTTGATGCTCTTCTGGCTTATCTACCTTTTTTTCGCAGCAAGGAGAGGGCTCTCTCGTCGGCCTTGGCGCCTCAGCATCCGTAGGCCCAGGACCCGCTGTCAGCGGCGCGACATTTTATACCGGAACTCCCCTAGCTACGTCCACCTCACCTAGCTCGTCTGGTGGCAACTCATCTGGAGGGAGTGGCAGTCCAAATGGAGCGTTGACGATGACGGCAAACTTGCTTGTGGTCACACTGGGTGTGATCCTTGGTAGCTCCCTGTGTCTAGTCTGATGATGATGGTCCTGGACTTGGTGACCTCTGATCAGAAGTACAGGCATTGAGTGCCATTGTCACCGGACAGTCTCGTATATTGTACCTACATTCATTTTGTCAATCCTTGGCAGCTGCGCCATCCTCGTATATATTCCATCTAGTTTGATGAGATTCTTTTCGTACCATAGCTTCAACAAAACGAGTGCACGTTTTTTCACATAGAGGCTCTCGTGGGATGAAAAACGATCCCATACGATCGTATTCTATCGGAGGTCATACAATAAATACAGTAGTCCAGGCCAAACATCGTCTAAACTTTGTAGCGCCGCCCTGTTGAGGTGAAGAACGTCTGGAGAATGTATATTTGCACCCTGAATAGAAGGTATGAGTGAGCCATTGGACGCCAGAAGGGCGAGAAAACGTACACAGCCATTCCGATGATTCCCGCAGTTTGCAGAATTGCGTACCAGAATATTCGACTAGAAGAACGCGGTCAGGTAAAGATCTCAAGGCAGTAACCTAAACGTACTTTTGTGTTGATTTGACAACATCAAAGCCACGGTTTTCATTAGTATGGAAGCTGGAGTTTGCAATGAGAGTAATTTACAGAAGAACTGTGAGTGATACGAACTGCTTTTGTAGGCGTTTAATGCCCATGAGCATGTTGTTAAGTCGAAAGACGCTCTCCTCCAACGCGCTCGTCTGCTCTGATATCTGTCCGGGCTTCGCTGGGGCCTCTCGCCGCGGCTCGCTCTCCACCATAATGTCAAAGTCGACCAATTTTCCCGTCAAAGTGCTGATATCGTTTTCAAAGCAGAACGAGTACTCTCCAACGGTGTTCGCAGTTAACACATAGTCCCCCTGTCGTTCACGTTCACCCGAGAGCAACAACTTTTCATTCGGATCTTTGATGTCGAAGTCTATGTCAAAGGAGCCCCCAGATTGAACGGCAAAGTAGAACTTGAAGAAGACAGAAGTTATGGGAGACGACAGAGAACAAGCAAAGGTAAGCGTACCCCAATCTTCTCCCCGGCTTTGTCGACATCGGCATAAAAACATAGGCGTTCGTTAGCGCCAATGAGGGTCGTGAGTGCAGCACTGTAGGCTGTGATAGATATAGAAAGCAGAAACAGAAAGGTGGAAAGTAGGTGGACCATTGTCGAGCTCAATGCCCGTGTGCGTGTGCCTGTGCTGGCAGGACGATCGGAGTTTCAAATTTCAAGCACGAATAACGAAATCAAATAATAATATCGGTCGCCTCCTTGTAATCACTTTTGTAGTAATTGTATTGTATTCTTAGTCCCACTCCACCGCCTTGCCATGGTATGTTCTCTCCTCCGCCCAGTGTGAACATTCCTGACCACCTCACAGTCAACAAATTGCAGACGCCGCCTCATTCGCGACTTCAAGCGCTTGTCCACTGACCCCCCAGGGGGCATCTCCGGCAGCCCATGCCCTGACAACATCATGCTCTGGAATGCTGTCATCTTCGGTCCAGGTATGCCCTCTTCTCTCTCGTTCTATGACCACTGCTGACATCCGCACCCCGCCAACGCCAACAGCGGACACGCCCTTCGAAGACGGCACATTCAAACTCATCCTCACATTCGACGAATCATACCCAAACAAACCACCCACCGTCAAGTTCCTCTCGCGAATGTTCCACCCCAACGTCTACGCGAACGGAGAACTTTGTTTGGATATCCTGCAGAATAGATGGAGCCCGACGTATGATGTAACGGCGATCTTGACGAGCGTGCAGAGTTTGTTGCACGACCCGAATCCTGGAAGCCCGGCTAATGCGGAGGCAGCCATGTTGTATAGGGAGAATATGAAGGAGTATGTGAGGAGGGTTAAGGAGACAGTGGAGGAGAGTTGGTTGGACCCTGGGGAGGGGGAGAAGGAGGAGAAGGAGGCAGATGCGGAGGAGGTATCAACAACATAGGAGGCCGAAGCCTATGTTTTGGAGAGATGTCGGAGAGCTTGCGGGAGGAGTGGTGCGTCTATTCAACATCTAGCAGTGTATACATTTGGACTTGTGCGATAATCCTACTCTATCTCTCTTTCATCTCACTGAATCTGGGGACTTGGGACGCTCTGTCTAGCCTTCACCGGCGGCCACGAGGATGTCGTGCGGAGGATGAAGCGGACCGACTCCCCGTGGATCGAGGCATGATAGGAGGTCGCGAAGGATTCCGACACCGATGAGGCACACTAGTACAGGCAAGACGTATGGGGCCACCGCGATGTCTATTCTTTGCTTTTGACGATGCAGAAACATCTCAAAAGCACAGAGGGGGCTCACAGGGAAACGCGGTGTGTAGCCACACGGACCAAGTGAGATGAAGGCCCACTTTGTTGTTATTGTTCTGGGAGCTTGTGCGCTAAGAACGTCCAGAACAGAATACAAGCCTTTATAATTGAGAACAAGAAAAGACAACATCAATGTTCGACAAACGGGTTTGCGTGTATAACATAGACAGAACTACATTCGACGTGCTTTGGTGGGCTGCGCGGGCCAATTGGTACCGCGCAACCATTAAGCCCGGGGCCCACGGCAAGGGAGCACGAGAAGGACAGAACCCTTCTTCCCCGAGAACATTCGCCCCAGACAACATGAAAAAGACATTATCTGGTCGCGCCGGGTGTGGAAACATGATCCAGACTCTGGTCTGGCAGGTACAAGCGCTACATGAAATGAAGAAAGACGGACCAGCCGCCATATAAACAGGTAAAAAACTGGGGGTGCGAGATAAAGATGTTGTTGGATGCCATTGGGCCTTAAATACTTGTCAGTGGCACGAGCCGAGCCGGTGCAAGTCCGAACTTGGCAAAATGGGCCATTGTTTCCAAAGGAACAAGTGGTGTTCAACCCTGTGATGGACGGTCGCAATGTGAATGACCTCGTGTTCAACTCTGACGGCCTGTGCCTGTGGGTCCCGGATGATGAGCATTGACACGATGTATCAAATTATGTATGTAGTTCTCTATGACTTGCATGTGTTATTGCAGTGATGGGCGCTCAACTCATTTAGAGGATTGGATAACTTTGTTTGGAAAATCAACAGGTCGATTTATGGTTTTTACGACGGTTCTAGCTCACTCAATGCTTGAAATATCTATTCCATGAGAAAAGGACACGTTAAACTGCGCTTCGGCAAGTGTGGCGCACATGACAAAGCGTGAGAATTTTGGCCACGAAGTAACCTTTGATATGACTGAGGGATGTGCTTCTGCTATGTATATGTGACTGTATGGTAGTCTATGGGAGTCCTCCGTATCTCCCGCGGCCACCGCCACAGAGCAAGCCTCGAGGCCTGTCGGAATCTAAAAAAAATGGTGACTCGATTTTTGCGGGTAACTCAGGGACACGTGTTTGACATCATGTGTGCATTCCACGCGGTAACATTTTATTGTGAATGCTTTAACCAGAATAAGCGGAGGTGGGGGTAAGGGAGTGACCACTTCATGTTCGATTCCTCTCAATACGTTCAGGGGGAGGATAGTGATCCAATCTTTTCCTGGCATCACAGGATCGGACCGTTTCCGATGCCATATTCTTCATGCTGAACTCCTTCAAATCATGTTCACTATCTCGGTTGTCCTGCTTGATCAGTCTCTCCGCTGAGCTCGTGTCTAATATCCAAGTGTCGCGAATTAATGCTCACATCCAGCAAGAAAAGATTGACAAATGGCTTGTTAAGTACATAACAGTATGTATGGCTTATTGGATAGCAATTCCAATGATCAGGACATTCGAAAGATAGGATGAGAAGACATCACGTCTCCTTCACGATGTGCAATTGAAACCAATAGGATTCACAATATTCTCGCAGGTAATTTGCCTTGAATTGCTCGATGTAGCAATGGCATTAAAGTCAACGAAGCGGATGCCAGGGCATGGTGCTGAACCACTGCATTGCAAGCTCGCTAGCGTCGGGGAGGCGACATTGCCTACCATGGGACCCCATGTCACATCTGAAATCTGGAAAAGAGAAGTGTCGCAGCCACCCGTAGCGCCAGAGTAAGAGGTACACTGAGAAATGAACGCGACAGAGTCGGTCAAATCGGAGACTTTGAAATCACGGAAGACTGCGAGTGGCAATTTTAATCGTTAGACACGGACATGTGTTTCCGGAGGACGTACTGATATTTCTGGCGTATCCAAGGCCACCGCCGCCGCCTTCAAACAAGGAATCAACTGTTAGCGCGACGAAAAACATTGTGATATAGTACTTACCATTCGGAGGAAAATTTTGTTGTATTCCGCTATCCAAAAGATGTCAATTCACAGTGTATGATCAGCGCTCCCTGGGAAACTCACGTCCAAGTTTTAACATAGGCCGCATATGTTGTTCCAAGGCATGTTACTCGTTCCGCTGTAACGTTCTCAATCCTTTCATATACACCTGGGTATTGTCCAATAGACCTATACCCAATCATCTATGTAGGACTACTAACCGATGGGTGAAGAACTTACCCAATAGCGATTCCGCGTCCTGCATGGAAGACGGAATCTTGGATCAGGATATTTGTTGAGTTTGCTTTTGTAGAAATGTTGTCATCTCCACAAGTAACAGTCCAGTTCCGAAATGTAATACGGTTTGAGTAGAAGGTGTCAACCCCATCTGTGTTTATTGTAGATGCCTAGAATCATTTCAGAGGATCCTGAAATGGATGGGAAAACCAAATGCGTACTGAGGTAGACGAAGTAGAGTTGATATAGATAGAGTCAAGGAGAACATCCTCCGCATTCTTGATCGCCATGGTCCAGAACTGAGATTGTACAAATCGCAAGTTGGTGAAACGCGAATTGGTAGTGTTTGTGATCATGAGACTTATTGGTCGTCCAGCAAGATTGCCTACTCCATTCGCAAGGTCATACCTAATGAATGAATACTAGTAAATAAGATTCAGGCAAGAAAGAAGGGATATGCACCAAATCTGGCCATTTCCGTCAAATGTCCCACTTCCGTGACCATTGAATGTGATTTTATCGCCTCCAAGCATCCATGCAGTGGTCATATTTACATAACCAAGTGGGAGCCCATTAGCTCTCCAATAGGTAATGTTAGTTCCCCACTAAGCAAGTTAGTATACCAAGCAGAGTGAGCAAAAAAAAAAACTGGCGCACAAGCAGTGTGCTTCGGAGGTCAATAACGACATTGTGGAGGCCAGTTGTTTGTAGCACGCTTTCCACATGGAATGTCGAGTCATCAAAAATGATGTGACCATCCCGCTCACAGTCCTTGAACGCCTTTCGTATAGCAGGCGCGTCGTCGCTCACACCGTCTGCATTGGCATGGACCCTGCACACTCTTACCGTGTTTGACGCTCCATATGCATAGACGATGGGGTTTCCAATCAACGCGACATACAGTGTTAGAAGAAAAGCTGGAAAATAATTCAGCATAATTGTTCGGTTCATTTGGATGGGGTTGGTTGGGTAAAGAGACGGACGTGTGCATATTTATGTGTTAGTTGTGGGTAGAGAAGAGTTGTTGTAGATTCCTCCTTACGTTGCGGGTGGTCATGTGTGGCTGTTTGAAGAAGACCACAACGGACCGATGGTCTATGAAAAGTTGAGCATCAAGACACATGATTCTGGTGGTGGAGTAACTTACGCAAGTCTCTGCCGAAATGTGTCCTCAGGTAAAAATGGTTAGAGAGGAAGTGGTAAAAGCGAATTTCCATGCTCGCGTGTCGCATGCGGCATGATGGAAGCACATTCGACTTCTCGGACGGTGGAAAAACGGCAAGAACCAGAAGTCTTCCTCAAAATGTGGATAGAAGCATCAAAGATGAAAATAAATACAGCATGCATCAACGTCCATGGTCAGACGATTGATCATACTATATATTACCATGGCACATTGGCATATAATAACACGTGAGGTAATTTCTACGATCAAACCATGTCAACGTCGAGGGTCATTCCGAAAAACGGTCCAATGTGGCAGGGCAAGATTCCAAGCTACCAAGCCAATAGGTCAATTCCAACCAGGAACCCAGACCAAGAAGATAGGACGGGACGAGACGATCGTTGTTGAGCTGGACCGTTGACCCGCGTCGTCAATTTCGGCAGGGTGCGTGCTGGTGCAGTCGACACAACCGGCGAACGTGTCATTCATAGGCATCCATCACATCGTCCCCACTATCCTCATCGACATCCACCTGCATCCTCTGTCCCTCCTGTCCCTCCTCCTCTCTCGCCTTCGCCTCGACGATCCACCCATCAATCCGCACCCTCTATATCCCCACCGCCCTATTCAACGACACCTGTCCCAGCAGCACACCACCCTACACCTGTTGTGAACTGCGTGCTCTCCTGCCTGATCCGTCCGATCTCACTCCAAATGGCAGCCAGCAGAGATGCTCCACCGCCTACGGCACCTGTATCCTCGAACACCTCCTGTCGACGATCAACGTCATATGCCACTACGCCAGCCCACTCGACCGTGGTGTGCACCTGATTTGTTAGTGTCTTCTCCAGAGCGTCGCGAAGATGCAGAACAAAGATGGGCTTGAACATCGCGAGCAGAACACCATGGTTAGATTTACAATTGGACTTCCTCGCTGATACTAGCGTGGACGTGTTTGATGACGTGGAAGTACCCACGTACAGCGCGGGAGTCGGGCAAGGAGGAAGGGATGGTCTGAGGGATGAAGCGGACTTTGATGTCGAGGGAGATAGCCTGAGGTGGGTGAGAGCGAGGAGGCCGGTGAAGGAACCCTGAGATAGGGCAGAAGCTTAGTTGGAGGTCTTTGTACCAGAATGACACATCTTTGGAGAGCTGGAGACGACGTCGACTTTGATGCGAGTGAGAGTGCCGACGGAGGTGTGCGCTGCAGCGGTGGGAGAGGAGGCGGTGATGGATGTCACAGATGTAGACGTGTGAAGGGAGAAGGTTGAGAGAAGAGATGTCCAAGTTCTCAAGGACGAACGCAATCTTGGAGTCCTTGTACTCAGTGCTACGTAAAACATAAGTTGCTGGGTGATAAGACTTGAAGAGACGAAACGTACCACGGAATGGAAAGGACCACGAAGAAATTGACAAGACGAGGGACGTAGATGCGGAAAAGATCCTGCCAGAACCAGGTGGCACGCTCCATGAGACTTCCGGACCCGTTTCTGCCTAATCTCCGGCCTTGACAAGACCCCGCTCAACGTCTTAGCCGCGCCTGATATGCGCCCCCTTGAGTTCGGTAAGGTCTTTGTCAGCAGACAGACCTTCCTGGAAGTTATCTAATTTTGTCTTTACTTCATCAACAGCCTTGAGCCACTTTGGTCGAGAAGAGCCTTCCATTGAGTGCGCAACTCCTTACTTTCGTCTTCGACTCCCTGGATTGAACGTATCCTTGCTAAATTAGATTCTTGCATGCGAGGTCGAAGAAGTCGAACCACTGGCGAAGCTGGGTCGCCAGCAATGGCGTTGAGACAAGTCTTGACCTTGGCGACGAGAAGCTCGAGAGATGTGGAGGAAAGATGCTTCAAGAGCGTTTGGAGTAGGTCAAGAGCCTTTGAGATGGATTGTTTGGGTGTAGGATCGTTGACGAAGGAAGCGAGGGAACTGGATTTGCTAGCATGAAGCGTCTGATGAACGCACTTCTGAAGAACAGAAATGAACGTGTCGATTGAGTCGCGGTATGTTGGATCCATTCGGGCGCGGTCAGAAATCTAGGAAAACTATGAGTCAACGTGATTGTAGAAAGAACAAAGAGAACGAACCTGCTCCTTGTCCCTTCCCATGATGTCTGTCCCTCTCGCCTTTTTGCACACCCTGTTCGATGTTGCGAAGACTTTCTTTGGCAGATGCAGCGGACATTTCGATGAGTTCGGCGGCATCTGCAAGGGAGAGGTGAGTGAAGGAGGCAAAGTCGGTGATGAGAGAGCCAGACTCTGAGGAGAGGGAAGTCCAGATGATGGAGAGTAGTGTTTGGAGCGATTTGCGGAGGGCATTGAGGTCGGTCTTTGCTTGGTTGGAATTGATGCCAGTGGTTTCTAAATCACCCTGGGTTAGATGCCAAATAGCTTCTTGTAAAATGCTGTCACCTTGGAAAGGAGTTAGAAACATCTGAGGAAATGTGAACCAAGATTCACCATTCTTGTTTGTTCCGAGCTTTTTGTAAGCATCTAGGACCTGGTGCACACGTTCAATGGCTAGCAAGCGGCCTTTAGAGCTGAGATCTCCCGAGGACGATGGTTCAATAGATGCAATACCGACATGATTGCAAATGACCGGGTTTTGACCCGGTCAGGTCATTTGGGCTTCATCCTGCCCAAAAATGCCCCGCAATTCCTCATGGATAAAGCATCTTCTGTTCTCGCCGCTCTCGCCGCAGGAAAGCTACCTTCCACTCAGCAGCTCAACCAATTCATCGACTGGGATGGGGTGTTTATATTGAATTGAATATATTGACGAGGTTGTGTGACTTGCGCGGGTTTGTCACAAAACTCTGCTGTCACGGTAGAAAACCTAAAGGAGACACCCTGGATTAAACTACTGTGATGCTAACATGATCCCCATTCTCTCGACCATGCTCATTCGGCAATTCACTGTGGCTCCCAACCATTTCTCTCATAAGCATCCCATTCTGCACTCCATGTACTTGACGTGTTTCCTCAATCTCCTGCTGCAAAGAAACTACCAATTCTCGTAACTCTTGAACCTCTGGATCAACTACAATGGTCTCGTGTGTGCTGCCAGTGTCACTT
>JAGGAR010016177.1:0-15575 GCA_017657315.1 Termitomyces sp. K1Ag
CCATTCTTTCGGCTGAAAGATTCTTCGTGAACATGCGTTCCCGGCGGCTTGGAGTCTCGATTGGAGGGATCTATATCCGGATGGTGTGTGTGCGCGTCGTTCAATTTAGATGTAACTACATGAGTACTTGATGCTCAGGCACGGACGAGATTCGGGTGTGGACAAGCGGATGTATCCTTATGCTGGCTTACGATTCTGCATACCTAGAAAAATAAGCATCCGTTCACAAGTCAGAAAGGTGCGTACGTACCATCGCATTTGGTGGTAATTGAGGGATGTATATAGGTGTGTGCTCGAAGAGTCTTCTGGGGAGATGTCAGCCTAGACATAACGAGAGTAAGGAAAACAAACTCACCCGCGCGTCCGAGTTGGAATAGATAGTTATATAGTATATAAGGACCTACAGATAAGGGTCCAGATAATACAACAAGTCTATCTCATCTACTCCTCAGATTTCCGGTGGCGAAAGGCAGCGCGACCAATGTCTTAGCAAAGGATGAGTCGGGACTAGGATTTCAGAATTCGTAGATAAGCTTGAATAGCCCGCGAAGATATGACATACAAATGAAGGTCGGCTTTACGTTCACTCCTCGAGCGCCCTGCATAGAAGTCATGGATACACCTGAACCAAGTTCTAAACCCTGACGGTGGTCCAATAGATTGTGGTTGTTCGACAGCCTAGTACTCAGGAGAATGTCCACGGCAGCGGAGGCGGTTCGTTCCGGGCAACTCGACATCAAGCCACAGTGGTAGGAGAGAGGGAGTGTTCGGTTGCGTCTGAGATTCGTTCGAGACGGCGTAGAGGTCAGCGCTCGCGCTCAGCATCCTGCAGGGTGAGAACTTGCGTTCGGGGTTACGCCAAGACGGCAGCTCGAGAGGTTACATAACATGATCCAGGCACAAAGCTACAGGCAAACAACGCGTCAACCAAACACGTCATGCACAAATACCCGCGGCTTGGCCTCGTGAATTTCTCATCTCAAGTTTGGAAGCGGAAAAATTTTACGTGACACTTGGCTACTCTTCTTCGAACGCTACATAGAAATCACGATGTTTGGACAAATTTTGCAGCGGCAGAACTTACTCAATCGAACGGCCGAGATTTCAAGCCCTGGTCAGCGACACCTCTGCGCAGGCACAGCCTATCTTATCCATTCATAGATGATATAAACATGTGTTGTACAAGAATTGTCCGATTTCAGCCAACGTAGAACGATAAAAAAGATGATATGTGTACAACGATCAGATGATTCCTATGGTGGCATCTGCTGATTGATTGTCAAGCCCGATACGGCGTCTTTCTGCTCTTATTTTAGCCCTCTGTGATTTGATTCAGATTATACAGAAGTCATGAGGAAACGATGATACCTCTATCTCCATGTGTAAATTCTCAATCTCCAACATGAACCGGAAGACGTGAATGTTGTGTCCCGTGAGGAACCAGGTAAGTTCCTTCCAGATAGAAGAAGTGACTAGAGTCACTTCACAAAAATCAAGGATGCGACCTCGTAAACTAGATGTGTAAGCAATCAGCAAGTGTAATGATACTTAATAGGGCGAGACGATGCTCACTCTTTGAGTGACGCCCTGATTCCGTCAGAATCCGGGTGAGAATCTACTTCGATCTCTGCGAATGCTTTGACAACGTTTTTCAGGGAATCACTGAGGTATAGAATAGACCATTTCGGTCGAATCATATGTCCAATTCGATGCAAGAAGTATATGGCGAGGATGAGAATGATCGCCGCGCCCGACATATGTGGAGGCCAGAGTGTTGAGAGCGGGCAAGAAATTTGGAGAGGAGACAAGGATCAGGAGGAATGAGGCGAACATAATTTTGTATGTTTCGAGACCAGTGTACGTAGTATGTCGGATGGAGGGAATGAGAAAAGACGTATGAACATCGACTTGCGCAAATCCGTGTTACTTATAGTGGAATCCCCCCACGGGAACATAATGCTCCATCAATGTCCTTCATGCTTCTCTTGAAGCTTTGATTGTGTACGATGGCATCAGTGAAACCCTTACCCGGTGGCCACTTGGAATGTTCTAATTGTGGAGGTAAGTACTGGGGATACCTCGGCGAGCTCTTTCCAGCACCGATCAAGTGCTTCTATGGGTGACAGATTGGCGGGTCCTCCTGCCATTTGTGGGCAAGCCATGTTTGCTACAACTGCAGGCTTTGATTGAATAGGACCAGATAAGAGCTTGGAACTCACATGAAGTCTAATTTTGCAGAAAGTTCACAAGGTGTCCAAGGATGACATTGATGGTGATTGGGAATATTTTCACATCCACAATTTGAGTCAAGGACCTCACGAGATCAACATCAGATGCTATGAACAGGTTTGGCGTGAGCCCAACGACATGCACGTGCACTTTCAAATCTGCACAGCAAATGCTCGCAAACTTGGTCTGGTACCTTCGACATCACCATCCCGGAACCTGCTATCGATGAGCATTCAAGCTCATCCCACACGCACACCGGACAATGACTATGGCCATAAGGATGACCAGGGTGACATTAAGTCGCTCTTGCAGACGCGTCGAGCAGCAGATCCAAGCTGTTGTCGATAGATAACAGAGGACTTTCGGAAATTCGGATGCTCAGGGATGTTCGCCCGGAGAGACATGCTCACATCATGGTCAGGACCGGTCAACTACATAGAAACATGAACTTACTCTCACACCGTGTAGAGGCGACCTCGCGTGTGTAGTAAACCTCGCTGCCAACACCATGCTCACATCATCATGATCAGGACCATACGAGTCCCGAGTTAGAACTTGTTTGTCGTGTGTTTGAGTCCTGTTTAAGAAAGACGCGCAAACGTTAAGAGAATGACTTGAACGAGCTCCGTGAGCTCCATGAGAACCAGCGTTGATTTCCTTCCTCATGACCTACGGATAGGCCTAGAATTGATGGGCACGGCGGCGCGCGGAAGTACAGCCAACGTTAAACCTAGGAGAATTACCTGTGTGGTCCGTGAGAACTGTCATTCCCTTGTACAACCCTATGAATAGACGTTATAGAACTAATGAGAAGGCACGCACAACAGACCAATGATGAGGAGCAAGGCCTTACAATCAATGAGTCCATCATATATCCATGCACAAATCACAAACCCGCGCCTTATCCCCGCAATTACGATGGCGTGGTGCTCGATGTAACACTAGATCCTGCAATCATATCCCTTTCGCAAAAACCCTCTCCCACTACCTCCAGCACCGCTTCATCACTGCCTCTAGCCTCTTTCCTGGCAACCACCCCTTTCTCTCCCTCTCCCTCAGCCGTGCCCTTCCCTACAGCCAGGCGATACACCTCCCTCTCAAAACACCCCTCCCACTCCGCCTTCAAGTTATTGTCATAAAAAATCCTCCAGCAACCTTTCCGACTTGTCCATGTCTACGATGCTTCTTCAATTCTTCGTCAAAAGTGCCAGCGTCTTTCTGAGTCTGGTGTTGAAGACTGTGTGCAGGCGTGGTGTACATATAAGGCCGAAGTTCCTCTGGCACAGGATCAAGGGATGAACTCGGGTAGACGGGTTGATCACGACTGGTAATGCGATCCTGCATGTCTAGAAAAATGAGGATTCTATAAATGGTTCTCTCAACCCAGCTCTGAAGACAATTCAAAGTTGGATGTATTCATACCATCACGTTGCGCGCTTCGGGATTGTCCACCTCGCAAATTCGCTCCTGTTATAGCTGTGGTCACTATTGTGGACCGGCTCGATGTACTTCGAAGCGCAGCCGTTTTCTAGAAAGATAGGTCCAGGTTTGAAAAAGTTCATTCTGTAGATGGGAGAGGAACTATTAAACGGAGTTGTACTTGGAGTGAGAGGACGGGAACTCGAGCAATGTCTGGATAGGTATAAAATTCCGTGGGTATACTCGGAATGGGCATAAGTTGAGGGAATAAAATCTGTATCCCGCCACTATGCGATTTAGATTTAGAAGTGAGTGAACTTAGTGTTGACTGAAAGTCATAGAAATAGCGAAACACACGTTGATAGTTGTTACGATGCGTTCAATCAGCAGCCTTATATCCATCGGCAACCAGTCGCAGCTCTTCTGATGCAACTCCTAACGGGAAGTGCCGATGGCAAGTTCATCAAGCCAAAACGTAGGAGATGGATGACAGAGGTGAGACTGATCCTGTCTCCATTCAGTCTCAGCGCTCAGGCCTCAGGAATGGCAGTTTCTTCGGAGAGTGAACGTGCCTTAACACAAAAGCTTCAGGCACACTTATTACAAAGCCATCAAATATAATACGTCATCATACCAGTGGGTTGTCTCGCCCTTTTGATTGCGCCGAGAGTCCTCAAATCTTCAACGTCAGAGCGAGCTCACGCTGGACGCCCCGGGGGTTGACTGGACAGATATGCCTTGATAGATCTGGTGCGAAGATGACCAGTTTGATTTCTGCAGCTTCGCTGTCGTGATAAGTGGCATAGTGAGCTGGAGATTTTGAATGGATTGATGTAGAACGCACCTCTCACCAGCCCCAAAAGCGGTCTTACGACCATCGTACCAAATCCAAATCCGTGGGCCGAATCTTCTTTCAAGATCTTCGGTAGCCTCGCTTCGTACTCAGGCGGGAGCCCGTAACGTTCGAACGCGCGTGAGCTCAAGAGACCACTCCCAACCCCAGTACTTCCGCTCCCAGCCCCACTCCCGCCTACATCTACACCAAGACGTATTGCTGCAGCTTCGAATTCCGAGCGTTGCAGCATCTCCCCGATGAGAGCATCGTATTCGGTTTTGGATAAGATACCAGGCTCGTACTGCGACTGGGATGCTGATGCATCATGGAGGAACTTGGTCGTCGACTCACTCATAAAGGCGTCTTTCGAGTCAGATCCGGCAAGATGGCCATTGTCGTCGTCGTGTTCGTGGTGCGCGCGTGTGTGGTCATAAGTGTGATGTGCGTCCCTCGCACTCACACTCACACTTGCACTTGCACTCTGCCGCCACACTCTCCCTTCCCCTCTCCCTCCTCATCCATCACCCGCATCCCTCTCTGCCTCCCTCAAGATCCTATCAACAACTTTCTGCAACCCACCACCCCTTCCTCAGGCGAAATACTACGTTTACGCTCCTCAGCTATAACCTCGTCGAATCCTTGGCGGAGGAGTGCGGGTCGGCTTTGAGTCGCTTGTTTGGGTTGTTGGCCGCGGATGCGATTGGGATGCGTTTGCCTAGATCAGTGGTGGTAGATGTAACGTCTAAGTTTACGGCTCAGGCTTCGAGTCCACTAGGGGAAGTTGGAGAACGACCATCTTTGTGAGCATCCAAGTTCTCGGAGCATCCTCATTCTTTACTTGGGGTCACGTGCAAGGGGTAAATCCGTTAGTAACGTTACACAGCATATCAGCACAGATCATAACACCTACAAGAAGGCATATCCCCAAGTTGTCGTAAAATGGTAGCGATATTCGTTCGCAATCGGTTAGAGCGCTGAAGGATTCTGTCCGCCCGATCAGGACAATCACCGTCAGTCATGGGTATATAGGCCTTCAGAGTCCCGCTCCCTTTCTTCTGCCTCCATCCACACTACCACTTTACCTGGACTTACAAGCACACAGTCAACACGTGGTGATCTATGATCGACTCTCTCCGTACCCTTCTCTCCTCCCCCGATTTCTCGTCCGCTGTCAATGCTGCTTTACCCTCACCGTGGTCCGGCATCCTGACCATGATCGTTTTCGTCATATATTTCCTCCTCCGATTTTCACTTCATGTTCGACCAAAATCGGCTATTCTCCACCTCAGCGACTCCTTGCAGGACATTGTTCAGGGTTTCTCAGAAATTGAGGGCACTCCGGAATCTGACAAAATCGGATCGCCTCTTCGGGAGTAAGAACCTACCCTCCTGGTTTGCCACCATTTCTCTGAGTAATAGTCCTTCTGTCTAGTTTAAGAGGTCGCATACTTGACTTTTGTGAAGAGACCATAGCCGTGCCTTCAATTTGGAAGGAATTTGGTTTATTTTGCTCGGGACACAGTTTCCATGTCTTCCGCTTCAGGATGGAGATCAATAATTTGCGCACGGAAATACAGGTACTATATTTGCTTTCTATACACTGCATCATCTAAATCAAAGCACAGCGAGCTAAGATACGAGCAGAAAGACGTCGCATGGGGCGCGACAATCAATCAGCAGGCGTCATTGGATTTATTTGATCCTCGCACACATAACATCTTCTTTGCCGCAATGCCGTTACTTCTTCGTTTTCCTCAGTTGAAAGACCAGAAATTCTCCTGTATTCATTGTCTATATATAAATACCCCAATTTGTCTGTTCCTCCCCAGCGCCGGTTTCTGCGTCCATGAGCGCGGCCGATGACCGAACCACGGCAATTGAGCGTCTACTGTTTTATGGATGACATCTTTTGTTGACGCGTTGTTTGCATGACTCGATCGTGTCAATCTGTGACCATACGCGACCCTGCATCCGACACAGCTTGGTACTTACCTCCAGACTTTACAGACCTTTGTGCTAGGACATGCGATGGACTGGCCACAGTTACGATTTAACTTTCTCCCTCTTTCGAGTTGCTTCACTCGAGCAGGCGATCATTGGTTTTACGTGGAGGTTTCTGTAATGACTGTGACTCAGAGGGAAATGAATTCGAGAAGAACGCGCCTGTTAACAAGGTGACCGGGTTTCGGTGACGGCAACGGCGACGATGGCGGTCTATGGCCCATTTGGCAGGGTTCATGCAAGTTGAACTTGACTCTAGACGCCCTCCTCCTCGAGACCAACGCGCTAGGAAAACCCTTCGAAGGCACATAGATCTTCCCGATCGCGACGATGACGTCGACGTCGATCGACAAACAAAACGAATCTTCATTCGTTCTTCCTGATTTGCGCTCCGATCTCAACGATCACCATCGTTTTGACAGTATGTTTTTTTCACTTTTACTCCACAACATCTACTGGTACTAATTGATTTGTCAATTTGGTGATAGATGTTCTCGCTTAGTTGACTTACAATCTCTGCCAGCGTCTACGGTGACTAGCACAACCGTGACATCGTCCGCGACAAACCTCGACACATCGACGACCACCACATCAAAAACAACTTCCACCACCCGTCCACGTGCCAACACACGTGTCGACGCACCCCCAATCTCCGCTCCCGGCGGATTGGGTGCGGGAACGGGAACCAAGGGTCTAGCTTCCGTTTCTGAATTTGACGCGCTTAATGAGGGGTTCTCAAAGGAGCTGACGAGAGGGACGGAGAATCTCGTAGGTGAGATGAATGGAGATGAGAAGGCTGTTGCAAAAGGTAATACATCTCTTCTACTCCTTAGTGATCCGGAAGAATGAAAAAGCTCAATAGCTCCCAGCAAGAGTAGATAGAAGAATCTAGGAAACTGTTATTTGGACTCGAGACTCAATATCTGGCTCAGTATGGAGAATGGAGCGCCTTTATATGACGTACCTGTACTCCTCCCTAACAATCCGTCGCCTTTCCACTCCTTCTCTTCATCTTAATCGAAATGTCCCTCCCTAACCCTTCCCTACCTCTTCATCGCCTGCGGCTCTTTTCAGCATCCATTGTTCGGCTGAAAGATTCTTCGTGGGGTGCATGCCCGGCGGCTTGGAGCGTGGAGTCTTGATGGGAGGTATCTATATCCGGATGGTGCGCATCGGTCGATTCATGATGTAAGTACATGAGTACTTACCTGATCCATAGGCACAGGATTCGGGAGGATTCGGGTGTGGACGAGTAGATGTATCATTGCTGGCTCACAGTTCTGCATACCTAGAAAAAATATACATCCATGAAAGAAGAAGTCAGAAAAGTGCGTACGTACCATCGCATTTAGTGGTATTTGAGGGATGTATACAGGTGCGAACCTGAAAATCTCTTGGGGAGCTGTCAGCCTAGTTATAACGAGAAGGAGAACAAACTTACGTGGGCGTCATTGGGATAGGTAGTTGTATAAGTAGTATATAAGGACCTACATATAAGGGTCCAGGTAATACAACAACTCTATCTCATCTACTCAAATTTCCTGTGGCGGAAGGCAGTGCGATCAATGCCTTAGCAAAGGATGATGAGTCGGGAATCGGGTTTCAGAAGTCATCGATAAGCTTGAGTAGCTCACGAAGATATATAGTACAAATGAAGGCGACAGAAGGTCGGCTTTGCGTTCACTCTCTGTAGAAGTCATGAATACAAGCTCTGGACCCTGATGGTGGTACAAATGATCACAGTTGTTCGGCGGCCTGGTACTCAAACAAGCGTCTAACCACGAGGTCTCCTGATGTGGCTGCTACAATCTTCGGTTCCCATTGGCAGAGAGAAGCGGGAGTCAGATGTCCAAGGGAGCGGAGGTGGTTCGTTCCCGGGCCGGGCAACTCAATATCAAGCGTAGGGAACAAACAACACAGCGGCGAGAAGAGACGGCATAGAGGTCAGCGCTCAGCACCTGAGAGGTTCGGGGTGTTACATCCGAGACTCGGAGGTCAACATGATCCAATACAGGCAAACAACGCGTCAACCAAACACGTCATGCACAAACACCGTGGCCAACATACCTTGGCCTTATGAATTTCTCATCTCAAGTTTGGAAGCGGAAAACGTTTATATATCATTTGACAACTACACTACCTCAAACGCTAGATGAAACCATGACGATTGAACAATTTTTGCACTTGCCAGGGGCAGAACTTACTCAACCGAACGGCCGAGATTTCAAGCCCTAATGACACTTCTGCGCAGGCACAGTCTAACTTATCCATTCACAGATGATATAAACATGTGGGGTACGAGAAATCGTCCGATTTTAGCCAACGTAGAACGACAAAAGATATGTATGCAATGATCAAATGAATCCTATGGGTAGCATCCGCTGATTGATTGTGATGCGGCGTCTTCCTGCTCGTATTTTAGCTCTCTGTGGCTTGGATCAGATTTTGCAAAAGATAACAGGAAACGATGATACCTCTACCTCCATGTACAAATTCGGATCTCCAGCATGAACCGGAACCGGGAAGGCGCGAATGTTGTGTCCCAGGAAGAACAAGCCAAGTTCCTTCCAGATAGAAGTGGCTAGAGTCGCTTCACAACAATCAAGGATGAGACCTCATAAGTGACTAGATGTGTAAGCGATCAGCAAGCGTAATGATACTCAATAGAGCGAGACGAATGAGAATCGACCTCGATCTCTGCAAATGCTTTGAAAACGTTTTGCGGGGAGTCGTTGAGGGATAGATTAGTCCATTTTGGTCAATCCACATGTCCAACTCGGTACAAGGAGTACATTGCGAAGATGAGAATGGTCCCTGCGCTGGATAAATGTGGAGGCGAGAGGGCGTTGAGAGCAGGCACTGGGAAGAAAGAAGGACAGGTCCGAGGGATGGGGTGAATATGATATTGTGTGTTTCTGTCGTAGTAGGGTAGGTAGAGGTAATGAGAAAAGGCATTCGGAGATCGAGTTGTGCCAGAAACCTGTATTACTTGCCATGGCATCAACTCTTTTGAGGCTATTGTTTATATAGAATGATGCATCAGTAACGATGCGTCATTCTATTTCATTGGGGTTGCTGAAAGATTTACAGATCTGATGCAAGCGCAGCCTTCAGTTATCAATTCTACTATGTACATACCTGGCCGGTGGCAATCTTCTGGCTCAGCGTTCATGGCATCCATATAAGCATTGAGAGAGTTATGCCTGCACCGGTGATGTTCGTGAGAGAGTTGCCAAGGAACAGGCCTCAGGCGCTTCAGTAACTTGTCGGTAAGTGCCCAAAACAGACTTTATAGTGAGTTGACGTGACTAACATCAAGCCTCAGTACTCAGTGCCGAGTTCGTGCCTGTTTTTTGCGGGTTATCCAAGTTCCATACATGCGGAAGGCTGGTTAGTACAACTTGACTCAGACTTGTACACCCATCAAACTTCTCTTCCAGCAACCTCTCAGGGTCCCACCTAACGCCATACTACATAGGTAGTGTGCCTCATTCTACACCTTTCGTCCTGCTAAGCGCATTCTTAGATCTTGGGGCTGGGAGACTGCGGCTGTTGACGGTCAAAATCTGGATCTGAATTTTACGCGTCGTTGTACATCGCTGACTCCTTGAGGTTCGGGTTCAGGCTTCGTCTGATCGAGGGTGTGTCATTGGATTTGAGGACTTGATCATAATACCTCGAAACAGAATAAGCAGGCATGATAGGTATCGAGAGAAATGAGTGAAGATTCGTTTTGTCAGTCACCGTCGACCTCATCGTCGCGATCAGGGAGATCTATGTGCCTTTGATAAGTAAGGACCGTGAGTGAAGACTTGAAACCGACCAGTGGCAAAGGGGCGGGGGGTGATTCACCTAGAAACTAGGTTTTCATCGAATCATAGGGTAGGAAACGCATGACAGAAGCAAGCAGGAATCGAGGAAGGATGCAAGCGGGGGCGGAAAAAGGGTACTTACACAGTAGTATCGTACGAGATTGTGCCTAGGTAGCACTGCCATCGTGATTGGCATATCGGATCAAGGCACAAAACTTGCTCGGCTGTGCACATCAATTCGATTCAGCGTGGACAGCTAATGCTGCGAGTCAAGGAGGTAACAGATAAATATGCTATTTGTTCATAGACAATGGAAGCATGTACGGTCAAAGGAATGTCCAAATTTGAAAAACACAACATGGCAGGGTCAAATACCCTCTGGTTGATTGTCAAACCCAATGCGACGTCTTTCTGCCCGTATTTTAGCCCGCTATGCTTTGATTCAGACAATGCAGAAAACATCAAGTAAATCAGGTACTTGTATTTCCGTGCGTAATTTCTCGATCTCCGTCTTGAAGCGGAAGACACGGACACTGTGTCCTGAGCAGAATAAGCAGAATTCCTTGTATACGGAAGGCACGGATATGGTCTCTTCGCACAGGTCAAGGATGCGACCCTTTAAGCTAGACAGAGGAACCATTACCAAGAGAAATGGTGGCGGACTAAGAGGATACTTACTCCCTAAGAGGTGATCTGATTCTGTCAGATTCTGGAGTGCCCTCGATCTCCGAGTATTCTTCGAAGATGTCCTGCAAGGAGTCTTGCAGGTAGAGAATAGTCCATTTTGGTCGAATATAATGTGAAGACTGGTGGAGGAGGTATATGGTGAAAATGGTCGTTGTCACAACGCCGGACATCGGTGAGGGTAAAATATCATTGAGTGCTGGCCAGAAATTGGGGGATGAAAGAAGGGTACGGAGAATGTCGAACATATATCTGTGTGATTGTACCTTGCAAGCTCGGCGTATTTGTTGAGGGAGAAAGGGAATGCGATACTTTGCCTGACTTTCTCTGACCGGAAGAAGCCGATACGCATCGTCGCGTTTGTGTGGCACAAAAGTTGGGAAAGCCAGGTTGAAGCGAGGTCCAGTGATCGGGATCTACTTTATTCTCGCCCCGACATCCGCAGTGACATGGGAATTCAAACTTAGTGATAGATGTACACGAGGCTTGTCTCATAGAGGGACCGGTCCGGTAGACTTATTTCTGAACCACTGGAATACAGTCAAAATACAGTGCAAGACACCTTGTTTTTGAGCACACCTAATCTCCTACCCCGTAGCATAGTCAGTCTACATATCACAAGACTCTACCTTGAACTCCCTTCAAGACATCAGAGCCTTACAGCGATACGCCGAAAGACTATCCGGCTATATGAAGAAGTTCTCTCAATAGGTAACCAGTCACAGAATGCTTGGGACCGACAGAAGCACGGTATACCAACGCTGAGGAGATTTAAACACAAGCATGGTGTCTCTATCGTATGCCCATATTTAAACTCCATCTGGTTGCCTCATACCTTCTTAACATTTATGATAACCATCAAACTCCCTATAAATTTCATCTGACTCCAACCAATCATGATATATGTGCCCCAATATCCCATCCCACTTCTTCAAATACCTCACCATCATGATGATCACCAACAGAGTCCATATGCCACCTTTGGATGTTCCGTTCCATATACCAGTCAGCCGTTGTAGTCACAGGTAATTCCTTTGTGGCATACGTTATATCCATCTTTGCAAGGTTGTGGCAGTACAATCAAAGGGAGCTCGCCACGGGGTAAGTGGGAACACATATCCTTGACATATCCGCAGTAGTACTGAGCTTATGAGATCAATGATGTTGTGAACATGTATATATTCAGAATAAACACCCTCAATAGTACGTAGTGTGAATCTCTCATCCCTGCAACACTAACCATGACTCTCCTCTCCTGCCTCATCAAGTAACAAATCACCTACAATGACAAGAACCTCCCCATATCCCGAGACTAAAAGTGAGACTGTTCTGGTGCTGTCACCTTCTGCGAGGGAAGTTGCAGGAAACTTACACAGTTACACTGTAAGTATGGCAAGAAGAATTCAGACTTCGCGTCCCTTGGGAACTCTCTCACAGGTCGTAAACTAGCATCACAGCACAAGCATAATCCTTGCAGCCAAAAAGGTCACATACATCCACAAGACCACAATACTTAACTATTGTTAGCTTTGATAGAACTACGTTAGATGCCAGATGATTTGTGCCAAGTTTGGTGCCAATTAGGACTTCGCAAATTTTCCGCATACATTTATTATCGCCGAGCCTACAAGCATACATAAGGGAATACATTGGCATGTGGAAGATCAGTTGAGAGGATACACTATTCAGATCCAGCGGCATATCAAATCTCTTCCGAAGCATCATGTGGACGGGAGTGATCACCTGAGAGTTACATTATTAAGGATCCACGGCATATCCTACGCCTTTCGTCCGGTTCAGCGCGATGGGAAACTGCAGCCGATAGTCAGAATCTGGATTTGGATTTAACACGTCGTCATACGTCACTGGCTCCTTGGGATCTTGAGTTTAGGTTTTGCTAGACTCTCGAGGGCGGGCCATTGGATTTCAAGACCGTGATACGCGAACATATGAGTATGTATCTGAGATCGAGAAGTCGTTTCCTAGTCCTCGTCCTGTCAAAATCTTTCAAATTGGTTGCTGGGTCGGTGATTTGGTCATGAACTCTTCAAATTGAACGTGTCTGTCACGTCCCATTTTGTGGACTAGAGCTGCACTGCATAAAATTCGAAGGAATGTCTGACCAGAGAGAGCCTGCAAAAGAAGTTTCTGATTGCATTGGAGTGGAGTAAGTATTTACCGAGCGTCATCAACATATATAAGATCTTTGTAACGACCTACATGCACTAAAAGGATTTTCACACATAATCATTTGCGTGAGTTCCATGAGAACCGGTGTTGATCTCTTTCCACATGACCTATGGGCCTAGAATCAATAGGCACGGCCGACTATCCTAAGAGAATTATTTGTGTGAGCTCCGTGAGAAGTGAGGTTCATGCAAACCTTCCATACAACTTATGTAGTATGAATAGACGTAGAGCTGATGGACGGAGTAAGTACAACAGACCAACAATGAAGAGCAGGGCCTTGCCTCATCCACCACTCAGCGCCATGGTGTGATATTCGATCTAACCACTAGATCTTGGAATCATATCCACATTGCAACGCTGATCCACTATTGCCTCTAGTCTCTTTTCCTCTCCTCCTCCCTCAGCCGTGCCCTTCTCTTCGGCCAGGCGATCCAACACCTCAAATTTCCTTCCACTCCATCATCTTGCCGTCATCAAAAAGAAAAGCACAGCAGCAGCAACCCTCCCGACGTGCCGCGTCTTCTTTGATTCTTTGAAAGACCCAAAGTCTGTAAGTATAAGGTTGGTGCAATGAGGAATCCGAACCCTGATTGTGCGCACGTGAAGCTGTGTTCGATTAAGTGTGTCCCAATGGCAAAGGATCACAGGTGGATTTGGGTGGACCAGTTGATCATGATCGGTAGCCGTAGCGCGATCCTGCGTATCTGAGAAACATGAATTGTATGAATGGTTCTCTCAAAAGATTCCTGAGAGTTGAAAGTTCCATACCAATGTCCTTGCGCATTGCGACTGCGTTTGAAAATTCCCTACCTCGTAGATTCACCGTGTCATATGTAGCCGTGGTCACTTTTTAGGACTGGAGTCTAGATATACTTCGAAGCGCAGCCATTTTGGAGAAAGATAGGCGTGAGAACGAAAGAATTCATTCTGAAGATGGGAGAGGGACTATTAGACGCAGTTGTATTCAGAGTGAGGGGACGGGAATTTACTCGGGCAATATCGGGATAGATATAAGTTTCCGTGAACATACTTACTTGGAATGGGCAAGCTGAGTAAGATGAAATCCTCAATGGATCCCGCCACTGTGCGACGTGGAAGTGACTAAACGTAAACATCATCGTGTTTGTTTAGCAGCCTCTATTCATACCGGCAACTAGTCGCAGTGGGGAGGGAGCGATTCCAATGCTCGCTGCCATCACAATATTCGAATCCCAATGGGAAGCACCGGCGGCAGACTCAAAGGAGCGGGGGCATCTAGATCATCATCAAGCCAAGATGCAGGAGATGAATGACAGAGGTGAATGGAGGCAGGCCTAGGACCACGAGGAGGGAAATGGCGATAATGTCGCGTGACGGGCCGGGGAATCGGGGTGAATTTTGCGCGTTGTTTTTACTTCGGTAAGCTTTGCCGAGTCACAAGTCAGCCAGGCCCACAACGTCTCCAAGCTCGATCAGGCATATCTCTACATACCTCACGTTCTCACTATTCCAAACTCACCCGATCAAGCATGCACACCTCCCCGCAACCACCCTCTTGAAGCTCTCCTCCCACACCCGATACTGCGGCGTATCAAACTTCTCTCTTGATTCTCTCCCCACTAGTCCTCCCACATATATAACCACGTACCGTGCATGCGTCGCTTCTTTCTCTCTTTCGTCTGGTTCAGGGCCAGTTAAAATGTTGTGTAAAAGTTGCCTATGATTGAGATTCAAAGCTCAAATCTGGATGGGTATTAAGTGTTTCACATCACCTTCCTAACTTGCCACTTTACTAAACAAATCAGCACCTGTTTTTTCGGCCGAAAGAGTCTTCACGGGATGTGCGTTCCTGACAGCTTGGGAGTATTGATGGAGTGAGTGAGAGGATTCAGGTAATGTTCAATTTGCATGGTCGAGAACCTGCCAAACGGGCCGCAGACCCCCCACCATCATCGTCACCTAAATCGGGTACCTTCCAACAGTTGCGTTCTTCCCAAAGTGATCTGACATCACATCACAGAATGCTCCTGAGTGAGTCCGTTCGACAATCAACTGGGACGAGGAGACAGTTCAAAGTATCTGTGGCTGGGCCCTCGCATACATACTCTCCTCTATATCCCGTATGACGATTGCGCCGGAAGGCTTTCTGGACCCATCGTACAACGTGTTTGCAAGGGATTTCGTCTTGCAACTCACTTAGGAAACTTCGGACTAGAAGTCGGGCTTTCCCTGATGTCAGTAGTAAGTAATCGTTAGTCATCCGATGCTCCTGGATGCTCACAAAGATGGTCGTCCTGAACCTCTCAGGTGCTGAGCGCTGACCTCTATGCCGTCTCTTCTCGCCGCTGTGTTGCTTGCTCCCTACACTTGATATTGAGTTGCCCGGCCCGGGAACGAACCACCTCCGCTCCCTTGGACATCTGACT
>JAGGAR010016178.1:0-15478 GCA_017657315.1 Termitomyces sp. K1Ag
CGCCCGTGCGCCGGTCCTCTGAGAGACTCCGCGGATGACTGTTCAAATTGCCGTATGGTTGGGCATGTCGTATATGAACCCACGTCATTCTTGAATCAGAGAGGTAACATCAACAGAGGGTAAATGATGTTTTGTGAAAGACAGTGCGTTGGAGCGACGAAAATCCTTCGTTACAGGGAGACGGCAGTACGAAAGGGCGGCTGATCTTGGACTACTTAATGTATTGAGGGTCGTCGTCGAACTGTCGCACATTTCAACATTCCATGGATTTCAGAGTGTCGCGTCGTGAAGAACATGCGATAGTGTGCCATTGAGTACTATGTAATTAAGCCTCATCGAGTTCCTGGACACAGGAAAATTAGTTGCGTGGCTGAGGATCGAGTGGAGACTTACGGTCGTCGTTGTGATAACAGCAAAAATTTTCAGTGTCCGGCATCTGTTGTAGCTAATTTGAAATGAGATAGATAAGTAACGGGAGATGGTGTTGAGTAAATTAGTTAGCAAGCTGCAGGATCCCAATAGATTATCTTACAAAGATAGTCTCACGAACAGTCAGTCTTCCAACAAAACCACTGGCACGCTGCTGCCAATTGCAAGGCTGAACAATGCGTACGCGTTGTTGACCTCTGGACCATCTTGCATCATCAATAACCAGGCGCAGTCTCTCCTAGCTGGGGTGCGGATCTCGAACTCAGCAATTTTACGCGTCAGTCTTGATAAATGCGAGCGAGCTTCGACTCCATCTGTCTTATCCCTGGCCATGGTGCTTCTAAGCTTCACCATCCCGCTGACACAAGAAGAGAAATTTTGAAGGAGCTCGGACCCCTCTTGGAACTGTAGGCTTCAGCATGAACAGGTTCGTTTTTGCTCATCCTCATCAGCAAAACCGCTAATAATAGTAATAACCTCAAAACAACAGCGCTCCCGATCGTGAACCCAGGCTCCTCAGGAAATCGTCTCCTTACAGCCCCCGTGCGCTTTTCCCTGATATCCACCGCCGACGTGCTATTCCTTCCCGCATCTGCCTTGGCTTGACGTCCTCGCATTCCACCCTGGTTCTCGACCCAATAGCACGACAGCAGTAACGACCCTTCTCGCACTAGCACCACGCGAGCCGTTCGAAATACACTAGACGCTCTTCGTCTACGATGCGACGTTAGTACATGCGCAGAATCAGCATCGAAATACTGAACACATGTTCGTTGAGTGAGCCAATCCATCCGACGCTCGCCACGCTATCTGACACTCTTAAACCAACATCTCAAGAAGTAGATTTCCCTCAAAGATTTCCTCCAAGAGCCACAGATACCAACCTTGAAGCCAATCCAAAGTGATGTTGTCATGCTGAGCAATACCATCATGCGGGGCCATGGAGATTTATGACGCCAACACGATGGCACACAAAACGCGACAGTGACGAATGGATCGCGGGTATGAAGAGCGTAAGGGTACTCGGATGGGCGCATGGAACATGCTGGAGCGTCTTGTGGAAGGGATCGGAACGAGTTTAGCGGGAAACTAGGGAGGCGGTGACGGAGATGGACCCTTATGAGGGACGACGTCAGCCAGGGCTCGGCGGGTCTCAAGATTCACTCTGCACATATCCGAAAACCTTTCGCTCGAGGAAATTGCGGAGGGTAGCGTCTTCAACCCGGAAGAGTCTGACACGTATTTCGTCGAATCTACGTCTTGAAAGTGCGGCGGTTGTGGGGCGGATGAGGATGTCGGTCACACATTCTCTGGAGTGGTCTCGTGCCGGGAGATAATTCGTCCCGCACTACCTTACGTCTCGGTGTGCTAGCTTACGAGCGAGCGTTAAAGTCTCCTTCTTTGTATGTAAGTCCACATCCCTAGTTCTCGTGATGTTCGAGCTGACTTGTTATGAAGATATCGATATCTCTCGCTGTTCGTGGGAGACACTCAGACATGTCCATTCGAGGCCGCCGACTATGCAGCTGCAGCTATTTACTTGGGATCCTTTACACCCCCGCGTCTCTCCCACCGGCACTCGTATTTCGCAGACGCTGATTCTGTATATCGGGAACGACAGCAGCTTCGTTTTAGAGAGAGTTCATGACATCGGTATGCGCTTTTATTCCTTTCTACTACCGCATATACTTACACTCTTGTCCTAGAGAGATCGTTCGTGATATTGTCAGCAATGTACTTCCTTCCCATCGTGCTCGGGAACCCACCCCTGCCTTCACCTGGTCTTGCTCCTTACCGCACCGCGACCCACTGCGTCCCCATCTACTCACCCTGCGACCTGAGGTCTTTCTTGCCCGATCGCCCACGAAACTTCGACTTCCAGGCTGATCGTTCATCATAACTCCTACGTCCCCCTTTCCCAGTACCCGGAGGTCCTCCATCTTACCAACCTTTTGTGGCTCCTGGTATATACAGTCACTCAACTGGTCTTAGCCATGCACCGGGAAGAGAAGGTTGGGCATGCTTGTGGAGTGCTGGAGGATCTTGCGGAGTTTGAGGAGGGGCTCGGGTGGGAAATCACGGAGGCGGTGATGAAGATGAACTCCTAAAGGACGACATCAGCAAGGGCTCGGGGATTGTCGGTCATCGATTAGGATTTACTCTGCTTTAAATTGTGCGGTCTGGCGTTTTCAATCGAGAAGAACCGGAAAAATATCTTGTCGAACCGATGTTGGAAACTGCTGAGGTTGTGGATGGCGATGTTGTCATGCTCTCTCTGGAGTACTAGTGGTCCAGTATTGTGTCCGGAGGTCATACAAATGCGCGTCCTGCACTTCCTTCCTCTCCGAGTGAGCCCAGTATACTTCTCGGCGTGCGGAGCGAGCACCATTGACTAGAAAATTGACTGGGGAAATTATAATGAATTGTAATAGACTTAGAACATGTGATAATCGTTCATTTAGCTTGCGTTAACCTTCAATGCGAGACGTTCCTCCTGGGGAGTGAACATGCCAAGGATCGTTCCTTATGCTGTGTCAGACTCATTGATTCGATTCATTTAAAGGTAAATTCAACACATCAAAAAGGCCCTCATTTTTCATCGTACGACGACTCAAGTTCCACCACTCGAACTTCCCATCCGAGGATGAAAAGATATATCCCATCCTAAGGAAATCCAGACGCCTCCCACCCACCAACCTGGACACTGACGTGGACTGTGGATCCATCCATGGATTCGCCTCGTGTTCGAGCTGGAATGTATGCGGTGGGAGAGGAGGTTAAGTCCCGGCGTTCGACATTTCTCCTCTCATTATTTCGACTTGTAACTGATCGTTCAGATTTCTCCCCCTTCACATCCAACCCTCAAGTCTTATCTCACCCCCACCTGTGCTTCAGATCCAAATTCAGGTGCCGGTGGAAGGTCGTACCCCATCGCTATCCAAATCAGGAGGAGGACATCGTCTGTGGTCTTGGTGTTGGCATATCAACATACGTCGGTCATGATCAAAGAGTGTCGTGGGCATTTCCAGCGGCGATCCCGGTCGTCCCAAACAGGTCAACGGCAAATTCAAACTCGTCGCTGGAATTGCAGGCGACACCAGATATGATTTTGAGAGGGAGAAGGGTGTCTTGAAGTAGACATCCATGAACGTCGCGTCGTAAGCCAAGTATGGTAGGCATGGATACCTCCTCTTTCTTCCTTTGCCGCTCTTTTTCGCCACCGTCGTTCCTACGCTCTTTCCTGTCACTGTAAAGCATTCATGCCTTGATTTTGCCCCTGGATACGTAACAAAATTTTTGCCCCCACCACTTTCTCATCCAGGTCGCGGTAATGTCGGAGGAGCAGCAACACCCACGACGGGAGCGACTCAGAAGCGTGCAAGAATGTGTGTGCTCATGGCATTGGTAGGGCGATGCAAGGTGCATTGGGGATATGATGTTAATGGTATCAAGAGTATATGAGGCCCGGAACCGCAAAAAGGTTGATAAGATGGAGGACCTCAGTACTGGGAAAGGGTCGGAGAATCCATGATGAATGACCGAGCTGAAAACTGAGACAGTCAAACGAGGTCTCGGGTCATAGGATGAGTGTAGATGGAGATGTGGCCGGTACAGTGGATAACAGCACAGTAAAAGATGACGGCGAGGGTGAGCCCAAGGAAACGTAGAGATGGTTCCGGAGCACGACGAGAAGGTAAGACATTGTTGTCTGTAACACGAAATATCCTGTTACGATAAGGGTATAAGTATGTAGCAGTAGAGAGAGATAAGAGCGCATACCAAAATCATGGACAGTCCCGATTCCATGCAATGGGGCTACTGGTGTATCCGATATACGCCATCAGCGCCTGCGACAGAAAAATGGCAAGACGTAAGACAAGCGGGAGACGTGGGCAGGTTGCTGTCGAGGGACCAGGGTACAGCCGCGGTGAGTAACTGCACAATTGGCAGCCTAGATAGACGTGTTGCAGTGTCTCCCGCCAGGGGCGAGAGATGTCTTCGTGTAAAGCCAGTTGGGATAACACGAAAACCGGGGATGTGGACTCACATACTCAGAAGAAGTTCAAAACTCAATCAAGTCCACGCTCACTCCTCAACCAGTACACCGAGAAGTTCACTATACAAACTCGGGGAGAAAAGTAGTACCGGGGACGCATGAGGATTGCCTCCAGACACGAGATCACCGGTCCCAGTAGAGCTCTCGAGAGAGAACGACGCCATCCTTATCCACCCCAATCTAGGACCAACAGGATACTTTTTGGGCTTTGGAAAACACCAGACCCCGCAACTTCCTCGAACGAAAGGTTCGTTGACACGAGAAGAGTAGATCCTGTTTGAAGACCCCCGAAGCCTCTCTGACGTCGCCTTGTTGTAGGGGTCCATCTCTGTCATCACCTCTCTTGTTTCCCAATAAACTCGTCCCAAGCCTCTCCACTCTCCACAAGAACCTCCAGCACTCTACGAGCTCGCATGATTCTCCTTATCCTCTTCATGCCAGACTTCTGAAGCACAGAACTGCGTTTGGCGTCATCCATTTGCATGTGGCCCCAGGTGGCGGTATTGGATGCCCATCAGCATCATGCTGGAGAGGCTTCGCGAACGGGAAATTGGGAAGATCGGAGAGCTTGAAGGAGAAATCGAATTCTTGACACGAAGTAAGTCGATTTGAGATCGCAATGAGAAAGGCTTGCCTGAGTGAATAAACATGCGTTGAGCATATTGGACTCAAGTGAATTGAATCTACGCACTGTTACCAAGACCTTGAATCCGTGGCTGAGAGCGGAGGCATACGCAAAACGACCCCGATCGGTGCAAGTAGAAAAGAGGAACTACTTCATTATGACCGCTGTTGTAGTAGTGGTTTTCGAGAACGACAGCGGAAGGTGCAAGGAACGTGGCCGTTCAAGCCAAGGCAGATGTGGGAGGAGATGGTAGAGCAATTGAGAAATCGACTGACTCTCGGGAAAAGCAGGAGTGGCATGCGACGGTGGATCGTGGCAAAGGCGCGAGCATGAGGAACCTGGGCTCAGGAAAAGGAGCGATACTTTGGGAAGCTATCGCTTTGAGGCTAGTCACGCCAAGTTAGAGGTTTTCTTGATGAAAAGGAGAAAAGGCAACGTACTTGGTCACGAAGCCCACATACAAGAGTCCTCAGTCCAGATCCGAGGTTGTCAACAAGACCGGTTTTGTACACCAGAGATATGGTTTATTTTGTCTAAAAGAGTCTAGGAACGCTCCTGGTTGCGCCTGGTCATTGTTTAAGAGACGATAGTGGTCCTGAGGTCAATGAATTGTCGGCAGCGGCATGGGTCACTATCGTGGTTTTCGAAGAGTAGTAAATTATATAAGACTCGGAGCTCAAAGATCTACTAAGCGAGGACATAAAAAAATTCATTTTAAATGTTATTCCAAAACTCGCTTGACGCTACAAGGAGTGCACTGTAACCCGAATCAGCTCAATTACGATGCTCGAGTCCTACTCCTCGAGCTTCCCCTGTCTCAGACAAACAAGCCATCCGAAGCCAGCCCGATCCAGTGATGAGAAGGACACAGAAGTCTGCATGGCTCTGGGAGTGCGTGCGGCGAGTATCGAGGAATATCTTACACGTAGGGGCACTCGAATGTGATGAGTGCTATTGTCAAGATCTGTAAGGAAAATATTGGGAGACTTGCTGAAGGCGAGTGATCCTCAGGGTACATCGATGATCTGCTCACTCGAACATTCTTCACCGACTCTGAAAACATCTCGATCCAATGCCATCGCTTTTCATCGGCTCGGTTCCTGTCTTCCAAGAAATCCTCGCGCATGGAGCCTGAGGTTCATTCTGGACTGTTCAATGTCTAGTTGGGAAATCGTGCCCTTCCTCATGAAGAGAGACCATGTTTTGTAGAAATGAGACTCAAACCGACTGAGTGGTTGTGTCTCGACACAAGGAGGGATGGATGTGAAGAAATATTTGTTTTCCAAGCAGTACGTAGTGAGGCCAGCATCAAACTGTCGCGCAATTACAATCTCGAGACACTTGGAGTGTCAGAAAAAAAGCATGGACAATAGACCTGAGTTGTCCTGAGTTCCAGGAACTGGACGAGCATGACAAATGATCAACTAGGACAGTGCTGCTTGAGAAAGCCAAGGAGAGAACCTCGGTACCAAGTCAGTTTAAACATGTTTCGCGATGATTTCAATAAGATTAGAACTAACGAATCCTTTGAGATGTCTGCTTGGTGGGCACAGTCGCAAAGGGTAGTCTTACAAAGATTCCGAAGATGCAATTGGAGAGAGATAGATGAAAAGGATGGACCAGCTGAGGGAGAAACATGATGAATTTGAAGAATGATTGAGATTATGGGGCCTGGCCTACATGGATATTCTTTCTGTTATGAAATGTAGATGGACGAGTCAAAATAGGGAGACAGCGCAAAGAATGAATATGGCTTACAGAGAATCGCCATATTCGACTGCAAACACCTATACAGGATGATGGATGGAGAATAGAGTTCATCACATCACGAGGCTGACTGATTGACAGGAATGGCCCGTGCATTGTGATGTAAATCATTCCTAATACTTGACTCCCATTGTATCGTTGTTATGCCTTTCAGAAAGAACAAACCAGCATCTACTGGCCATGGATCCCCCTCATCCTTGTTGCCTACTGGCAACAACCCCTCTGGACAACCTGCTGCTGCTCCCGATGGTCACCGATCTCTTCGTAAACTCCTTGGAGTGTTCACATCTCGCGGCAAGAGCAAGTCGTCAACGAGTAGCCCACTTCTTGGTGTGTCTCCTGCTGCATCCATGACAAATTTGACTAGTCTGTGTGCCTCAAGCTTTGTGTGAGCTTACTTGTTGAGACCAGCACAGGATCCTCAACAGGAAATGTTAGTCAACCTAATCTATCTCCCACTGATTCTACATTTGCAAGTCAAGCAAAACGTGAGTTAGGCTGGGATAGCATCCTTCTGTTTCTGATTACTCTCAGCTGGTGCAGATCCTGCCCAAACTGCTGTACAGAGTACTGGCCAAGGAGGTCTTGGTCAACCGAGTCCACCTCCCATGATTGCGGGTCAGGCAACCAGTAAGTGAGGCCTAGATATCATTGTTACTCTGTTTGAAATCATTCACAGCCAGTACATCTGCTCACTCTGTCAGAAACACCACTGGTCAGTGTCATTCAGTTGTGCCTTCTATACCTCACCAACAATCCTTTCCTTGTCAGGCAATCTTGGCCAGCCTAGCCCAGTCCATGATGATACAAAGATTGCAAAGAGTGAGTAATGGTCAAATGTATAATGGTTTTTCTGCTCATTGAGCCATTCTGTAGTTATCAAAGTTGCCTTGGATGGTATTACACAGGCATTGACAATTGCACATCAATCTGCAGACTGGAATCCTCCTGTGAAGGCTGTGCTTGGTGGCATCAGAGCACTTGTTGACTTGGGAAGGGTATGGTGGTGGTCATTAGTCAACTTGACAAGTACTGATTACATGATGCAACAGCAAGTTGGCAGGAACTGGCAAGAAATGGATGCAGTTTTGAAGCGTATTGAAAATCTGCTTCCCATTGCCCAGGGCTTGACAGAACACTTGCAAGGACACTCTGCTGATTTCAGTGGTTCCTTGTATCTTCTCAGATGTGTATTGTATGTATTTCTACAATTTCATATATTACTAGCCATGACACTCCTCTGGCAGTACAATGGAATCACAATTTGAGGAAATTAGCAAGATGCAGTTACATGGCTTTATCAGGCATGGATTGCAGGCAACATCAAATGCTGGAATTCTTTTAGATATGTACAAGGAACTCATTGAAGTTCTTGAAGATCTCAAGGTGAGCTCTTATATCCTTTATTATCATCTTATTCTGATGATAATGGTTTATAGTTAGCATTGATGTTGGTCATGGAACGAGACACAAGTGCCATTCGTAAAGTAAGTGATTTATTATTTAATACTGCTATGATGTTTTTATATTATATCTTAAGAACATCAAATTGGACACTCTTTTGACTTCAAAAACAGCAGCACACAAGGCACATATTGAGACTGACACTTTGTCTCGAAGATCATGTACAGAAGGAACACGGCTTGAAGTTCTCAAAGGTATTTTCTCTTGGCTCAAGGATCCCAACAGCCCTCCTGTTTACTGGCTAACTGGAGCAGCTGGTATGGGGAAAACTACAATTGCTAAGACACTTTGTGAAGAGATTGATTCATTTAGAAAGCACCAGACTTTCAACAAGGGAGATTTACTGAGGCAGCCTTTAGTCTCTTTTTTCTGCTCTCATCAGCTTGATAGTGGAAAGAGTGGTATCCTTCTCCCAACAATTTGTCGGCGGCTTTGTGATCATTCTGCTTCATATGCAGCATCTGTAGTGGCTGCTTTAGAACAGGATTCAGAGTTGGCTTCAGCCACACTCAATGATCAGCTCGAGCAGCTACTTGTACAATCATGGGAAGTAAATGCCGCCAAACATCAAGGCCTCCCTTGTCCTATTGTTGTTGTTGATGCTCTAGATGAAAATCCTGGTGGATTCACTTTTTTTAAAGGCTTGCTTGAGGCTGTAAAAGCTAAGAGGCTTGAAGGATTGAAATTCTTCATCACAAGCAGAACAGATCCAAAGATATCTGCTCTTTGTGCTACATTTCCACCAAACACTGTGTGCTACTTGCAGAATATTCCTAAGGAATCTACTCAGAATGATATTAGGCTTTATCTTAAGGAAGAGCTTCATGACATAGATAATGTACTTGTTGAAAAGCTTACAAAAGCTTCAGATGGTCTTTTTATCTATGCAGCCACCATGGTCAAGTTGGTTTGTGGACCAAATGGTAGCACACCAGATGAGCAAGCAATGGTTTTAAAAGACATTTTGGAGCAAACATCAGATTCAGATGTTTCAATAGGCTTAAATCAATTGTATTATCAGATTGTGAAAGATGCTATAGGTCATGACAAGAGGAGCATTCAAACTCTTCGACTGAATGTTCTACACACCATTCTTTGTACAATGCATTCTATGACAATTCCAGTCATTGCTCAACTTGCTAGAACAACAGAAGAAAATGTAAAACATGTCATTAACAAATTGCATGCTGTGATGTATCAATCACAAGAAGGACTGATCTACATATATCATACTTCTTTTCAAGATTACATCTTTGATTTTTCTGCTGCCAACAGTGTTTTACCCTTTAGCCCTCACTGTAATCTTCCTCTACACCATGGATTTTTAGGGAAAAGTTGTTATCAAATCATGCAAAAACAGCTGCATTTCAATATGTGTGGGCTGAAGTCATCTTTTATTAAGGACAAAGATATTCCAGGCTTGTCAGATTATGTTCAACAGAAAATCAACATTACTTTGCAATATGCTGTTCTAAACTGGAGTCTTCATCTATCATTATGCTCATCCCCAGATGAAGAAACTGTTGATATACCTTATGCATTCATTCACAATCAGCTGTTATTCTGGCTAGAAACAGTTAATCTGTTGAATGAAAGAAGGAAGGGAATGCAGGCTCTTGATGTGTTAAGAATCTGGATTAGTCAAGTAAGTTATTTGAAAAAAAGCTTGCAAAAAAGAACTCACATTGATAAATGGGTAGCATGCCAACGATATGACTGATATCTGGAATGAGACATTTAACTTTTGCCAATCATTTCTCACCACACCAGCATCTGAGTATACACCTCACCTGTATATCTCAACTCTGAGCACTTGGAATGCTGATTCAAAGGTTAGAAAGATATGGCAGCCACATTTTTCTCACCTTCCAAGAGTTGCTGCCAGTCATGATTCTTCTCAGAAGGTGATGATCACTACTACTCAAGGGGTTATGTGTGTGGCAATATCACCAGATAGTAGAATGATTGCATCAGGTGATAGAGATAGTCTAAATATCTGGGATACCTTGTCTGGAGAACAGGTGAAAGAGCTGAAAGGACACCAAGACCTGGTAAACTCTGTATCTTTTTCTCTGGATGGCAAGCATGTGGTGTCAGGAAGTGATGACCATTCTGTGCGCATTTGGGATGTGTTAACTGGAGAAGAGGTGAAAGAGCTGAAAGGACACCAAAACTGGGTCAACTCTGTATCCTTTTCTCCAGATGGCAAGCATGTGGTGTCAGGAAGTGATGACCATTCTGTGCGCATTTGGGATGTGTTAACTGGAGAAGAGGTGAAAGAGCTGAAAGGACACCAAAACTGGGTCAACTCTGTATCCTTTTCTCCAGATGGCAAGCATGTGGTGTCAGGAAGTGATGACCATTCTGTGCGCATTTGGGATGTGTTAACTGGAGAAGAGGTGAAAGAGCTGAAAGGACACCAAAACTGGGTCAACTCTGTATCCTTTTCTCCAGATGGCAAGCATGTGGTGTCAGGAAGTGATGACCATTCTGTGCGCATTTGGGATGTGTTAACTGGAGAAGAGGTGAAAGAGCTGAAAGGACACCAAAAACAGGTCAACTCTGTATCCTTTTCTCCAGATGGCAAGCATGTAGTATCAGCAAGTGATGACAATTCTGTGCATATTTGGGATGCTTCTGGCAGCTTCAATCCATCTGTGTGCATTGAGAGTGAATTCAATGTTGACTTATGGTCAGTTGATTATAAAACTGGTTGGATCATATCTCCACAGCAAGACCCACTGATCTGGCTTTCTGAGCCTATGCAAAGAGCTATTTACACACCATATACTAAACTGATTATAAGCACTAGGCCCACATGCCATCTTCAATTTGAGCCTCAGTATCTTGGTAGTAGATGGCAATATATTTACTTTATTTCTACTTAGTTCATTAATATTGTATATCATATTATTCTCTCAATTTTTATCACTTTAGAAGGATACTAAGGTGCCAGTAGTAGCAAATGAGAATGAGAATTTGAATAACTGCTAACAAAACAAGCCACAATCAGATTCAATACCATAACAGGAGGAGAAACACAAGCTGCTGAAACACACCCTCTCTCATGTGAGTACATGAGCATACACTTGACCCTAAGCTTGAGTCGGATCCCTGGGTAGATATATAGTTGACATTGGCATTGAAAGGCTAGTTAGTAAGACTATGTAAGCCAAGGTTGGAGGTGTTGGAATCCAAACCATATAGTCTAGATGAATATGGACAGTGTAAGTATTTTAATCCTCAATCTGTAGTATAATCAGCTGAATTCTATATGTAAGTGTACTGCTTACGACCATCGAACATACATGCCACAAATTACCAAAAGGAACTCAGGCCAACCAATCAACAGGTTGTCTGATTCAGAGTCTCGATCAACAAAGGGTAGAACCTTATTTCATTTGGTGGCACATATATATATAACATGAGGTAGTTGTAGAGATAGTTAGTCTTTTTCCCCGTGAATCTAAATGTGTTCCATTCTGTCGGTCTGTCTAGTGAGGGGGACCAGAGTCCCCTTACACTTTTTTTTTGAATCAAACACTCCATACAACTATCTTTGAGATCAACTAGCTCTTGACTGTTCTGGATTCTCGGTCTGGGCTTGACGTGCCTTCTGGTTAACGTTGTTTGCGAAGAATAACCTGGCTTCTCCCATATCTTCAGGGGACTGTATTGCTCCAGCATAGTCTAATCTATTGGGGCCTGGTAGCTGCATATATATAGCTTGGTATGGCTGTCTTTTCATGGCCATTCGCAGTTGATTGTGAACACGACCTTGACCTTGATGCTCTGGCTTGCACATGCTCACAAAGAAATCTGCTTGGTTCTTATTCACTGCCCCCTCCTTGTCCGCCACTTTGCTCTTGTTTGCCATCCCATCACTGTTCTCAGTCTCGTCCCTGTTTGCCAACAGAGTCCTCCAAGTTATTGGAACCACCAATGACACCACCCACAGTTTTGTCACCACCTTCTAGTATATCCTCAGATTCTTTTGAAGACTTTAGTTGTCATGCACCTTTGTCCACAATGCCAAACACAAGGAGCTCAAACACATACACCGTGGAAGTCACCCAGACGTCAGCAAGCCACGTGCCAGTGATTGGACAAGGTACTATTGGACCCAGACAACTTGATGACTACAAATATGGGGCGAAGTGTTATTTCAGCCACAAGGGAGTGCCGAAGGAGAGGCAGGTTGAGAAGGTGATGTTTAATATTGATGTGCCAGAGGTACGTATGTGGGTTAGAGGGAATGAGGTAGAGTTGAAGAAACTTATGTTCTTGGTGTCTATGGCATGGCTGCGTGGACTGGTATTGGCTATGGAATGGGAGTGGGAGTTTGCACAGATGTTGACAAAGAGGCAAGGGGAAAAGGAGGAGTTTTTGGTCTGGGTGAGTAACTTACAAGAGGCAAATGACATCTTGGCAGGAAACGCTTGTTTCTACATTACCCCTGAAAGGATGCATGACCATCTTCTCTTACACCGTCTCAATGACGTCAGTCACAAGTACTCTTTAGGGAACATGGATGGCTGCTACAACAACATCAAGGATTTTGAGAAATGGATTTGCACGGTTTCTGACATCAACTCTGTTATTACTGCATGAAAGACTCAAATCAGCAAGTACATCGCCAACTCTATTGCCGCCTCGACCAAGTCCCACATGAAGAACATCACAAATGGTGTGAAATCTACCTTGAACATGGGTACCACCCTCGCTGAATGCATCTCCCCTGCTTCAAACAAGAATGTGGACCCAGCAATGAGTGTGAAGTCCAAGACCTGCATCTACATTTACCCTCTTACAATGGCTGAGCGGCATATCCTCAACGAACATAGCAGTTGTTATCAATGTCACCATGTTTACGTTGACCATCATGTGTCCAACTGCCCTGACAAGGACGAGCCATTACTTCTTGTGGAGTATGAGAAATGGAAGCTTATGCCGGATTTTGCTCTCACCACTCAGGCGAAATATTTGAAGAAGGCTGCCGTTGGTATGCAGACATTGATCAAACCCTCTGCCCCAGTTGTGGTTGCTGCTGTTTTTGGAGAATCGTCTGAGGAGGAAATCAGTAGTGATGCTGGCTCTGAGTACATACTTCCCCAACACATGACATACTCATGTATGGTCCCTGCTCCCTCCATTGCCCCTACCTTAGTTGAAGATGCACTTATTGACATGGGTGCCCCTCCAGCCATGATTTCTTTGATACTCATGGATAAGCTCAGTGTTCCATGTCGGCATCTACCTCAAGCATTAGAAGTGTCAGCCACCTTTACAACAGATAAGACTCAAGGGACTCAGCTTTTGACAGAGTTTGTTAAACTTGTAATTATATCTCCTGACTCTCAGTAGCAATCAAAATTGCAAGTGCTTGTGGTCTGTCCAAACCTTCACTTGGACCTTATTCTAGGGCTAAAATTCTTGGAAATGAATGCTATTGTGATTGACCCTCTACATTGTATGGCTATCGATAGGAAGACAGGGTTTGATCTGTTACACCCACCTGACCCTACCCTGTCACATAAGATGACGCTGGTTGAGCCACATATCAAACACTGCATGGAGAAAAAGAAGCAACGTGAGGAGCGTGAGGTGATTTGGAAGGGCCATAAGGAGGCCAAGGAGCTGCGTCATCCAGTTCACTTTGAACTAAATGCCCTCTTTGCGAAACAGTCAGATAAGTTTGAGAAAATTCAAGAGGAGACAGCGACGGGTGAACCTTTTTTGTTGGGTTTGGTGCATGCATGAATTGAGGATTTGGCTTTTAAGGAGAAGTTGAAGACTATGGATGCGAAGTTTAAGAGGCGTTACCAGGCACAGTTCCCTCCTGACATCCCACATGCAAGCAAGTTGCCAACAAGCGTCTACCACTGCATTCAGGTTAAACCTTTAGCAAAGATCACTGTAGCTTGGTCATATTTGTGTCTGCACAAATATTGTGAGGGTTGGAAAACCTTAATAGATCAGCACATGGCCACTGGACATATATGACCTTCATCATCTCCATACATGAGTTCTTTGTTTGTGATTCCAAAGGCTGACCCTTCCATACTGCCACAGTGGGTAAACAATTATCGGAAGCTAAATGCATCTACGGTCCCTGACAACTTCCCCCTGCCACGTATCAATGACATCTTGGCGGATTGTACTCGGCCAGGCATGAAATTCTGGGGAAAGATCAATCTGATGAACACCTTTTTTCAAACACTGGTTCATTCAGAGGACGTGAAGTACATGGCAACTCTGAAACCATTTGGGTTGTGGGAATGGGTGGTGATGCTGATGGGGTTGAGGAATGCACCGGCGACACAACAGAGGCAGGTTACTCTGGCCTTACGCAAGTATATAGGCAAGATTTGCCACGTATACCTTGACAATCATCATTTGGTCCAAAACGTTGAAGGAGCACAAGGAGAATGTGACGAAGGTGTTAGATGCGCTGAGGGAGGCATGACTTTACTGCTTGTTGAAGAAGAGTGATCTCTTTTGCACAGAGATTGATTTCTTGGGACATCACATTTCAGAAAGGGGCATAGAGGCTGATTTGTCCAAAGCAGAGAAGATCATCAACTGGCCTCAACTGCAGAGGGTGAAGCATGTGCGGCAATTTTTGGGATTGGTGCAATATATCGTGGCTTTTCTGCCTGCACTTGCTGAGCATACTGTGGTGTTGATGCCGCTGACAAAGAAGGAATTTAATACGGGTTTGCCAGAGTGGACGAGCGAGCATGAGGTGGCTTTTGAGGGTATTAAGGAACTGGTGGTGGGACAAGACTGTTTGATGACAATAGACCACAAGAATCCAGGGAATTACAAGATCTTTGTTACGTGCAATGCGAGTAAGTGGAGGATGGGCACTGTGTTATTGTTTGGAGAGACTTGGTAGTCTGCACAGCCATGTCTACCAACTCTCAGAATCCTTCTAAAACCCTGACAGGTACCCCTATTGCAGCATCCTCTGCCCCACCTTCCCGCTTTTCTCCCGGTACCCCACCTATTTCTGGTTTGGGCCCTGCTGAGACCTCCATGTGGACCGCCAACTGGTTCTCTATTATGCAGCAGATGCAACTGACTCTTGCCACCCTTGAGCACAGACTAGCTGCTCTGGAGGGTGGGTACACCAT